>PVKN010010375.1:0-22709 GCA_004027915.1 Capromys pilorides
TATTCTTTTCTTTGCATTTTTCCTGCTTTCTATTCAGATTCACTGAGCATCTAGGATCTGTGACTTCACAGTTTTCATCAAATTTGGAAAAATCCTTTATTATTTTTTCCAAATCCTATTTCCCTTTCACTGTGTCTGGGTCTCCAATTATATGAATCCCAGACTTGATACTGTTCAGATACTGTTAAGCTGGTCTAAGCACCTGCCTGGCAAATGCAAGGACCCAGTTTGATCCCTGATACTGCATGCTAAAGCAGTAACAAACCATGACACTGGTCTCTAGTTCAGTAACACTCTGCTGTGCTTTCCTCCCTTGGTCTTTCAGCTTGAATGGCTCCTACTGCTTTATGTTCAAGACCATTGATCCTTTTTCAACACTTCATCTAATCAGCTATCCACCAGCTGTGACAACCAGCTCTAAGGTGGTCCCAGCAAAACCCAACTCCTGGTACCCGTCCCACTGTATATGCGCAGTCTGTTGATTGTGGGTCCATCAGTAACTTGCGCCTTAACCAAAAAGATGCATCAAAGATAATGGGATGTCACTTCTGTCACTAGGCTGCAAGACACAATGGCTTCTATCTTGCTAGCAAACTCCCTCTGGGGCCTTTTGTGGCTTGCTCACTTTGATGAACCAGGCTCCCATGTTGGAGGGGTCCACATGGCCAGGTAATGAAAGTGGCCTGGAGTAAGGGCCAGCTAAGAAGCGAGGTCCTTAACCTGACATCAGGCAAGGAATTGAATTCTTATGACCAAGAGAACGTAGGAGCGGATCTTCCTCCACTGAGCCTTCGGATGAGACCTCAGCCCTGGCGAGCACTTAGACTTCAGCCCTGTGCGAGGTGCTGACACAGAACTGTTCACTGAGCCCTGCTGGCCTCTGATCCTCAGAAACCATGGAAGATTCACATATGCCGCTTCAGGATGCTGCGTGCACGGTAATGTGTTACACATCACTAGGCCACTTATGGGTGAAAATTCCACTTGACATATTAAATTTTCCAACTCTAAAGATTCCAATTGGCTCAATAGAATAAGCATCTGCCTGGCAAGCACAGGGTCCTGAGTTCAATCCCTGGTACCACAAAAAAATACATAAATAAAAATAAAGATTCCAATTGGTTCTTCCCTTAGTGTGTCTCTTTTCCTTTAAATAAGCGAGGATGTATACACATTCTTATATCAAAGATATTTATGTTGGCTGCTTTTAAGTCCTCATCTTTGCATTCCACATCTGTGTTATTTGGCTCCATTTCTACTAACTGAATTTTCTTCTGGATGTAGGTCATATTTTCATGTGTCTTTCATGTTTAATAACTTTTTATTCAGTTTGAGACACAGCAAATAATATACTGAGTGTGAGTTTTGTTACCTGACTTTAAAGAGTGCTGAATTCTATTTTGTCAGCCTCTTGTAGCCCACGGGGATCAGCCAGCTCCCCAGCTCTGTCGGGCTGCTGTGTCAGGACCATCCAGGGCAGTGTGCACTGCAGGGGGCTCAGCCAATCATTATAGCATGATCCTTTCAAGGGTCTCTCTCCACCTCCAATCCCCAGGTATTCATTAGCATCTCTTCACAGGGTCTGATCTGAACTTGAACTTCTCCCTGTTCTGTGTGAGCTCAGATTTTAGCTCTCAGCTCCCACTGGTTATTTTTGACCAACGCTGTGCAGAGCTCAGCAGTCAGCCACAGATACGAGGGGACCTGGTCTCTCCACTTAGTTCCCTTCTCGGTGGTCTCCAGCACTCTACCGACAAATGCCCATTGTCTCTGCTCCTCAGGTTTCAGTCTCCATCTCCTCGTGGGATTGACCCACTGCGCTCTGCTTGCTCACAAGCTGTCTGGAAAATCCCACCATCCAGAAAGCCGGAGCCCTGTCCCTCCTCACAGATCTCACAGCCTGTGCTGCCCGCTGCCCTGTCCCTGATGCTGAGATCGCGGAACCTGTCCACATTTCAGCTGGTCTGGGGTGCATGCTCCGCGTCCTGCTTATCCCCCTGCCATTGCACTAGAGGTCTTGGGGCATTTGCAGAGATGTGCTGGAGGGGATGGGATTCACACTTAGCTCCAGCCCTGGGGCTCTCAGGCTTTATGAAGACACAGGGTGGAAGCAGGGAAGGGGCAGGGAACGTACATTAGAAATGTCCCAAATCTTCAGCAGCAGCACCTAGGACAACTAGACCTTCGGTGCTCTCGGCATATAGCACATCAGTGTGGGGCCAGAATCTTCCAGCAAGGCCTTCAGTCTTCCAGGGGTCTGCATAACCTGCAGGTTGGGTCGATCTCCCACATGCAAAGTGATGGATCATAATTTCTGGACTAAAACACTACTTGGATGAGGGACCTGCATATCTACATTTGGGGTAGTCCCAGGAAGCTGCACGTGTCTCAGGCATCCGGCACGCTGTCACACAGCCTCTGGCCAAAGACTACTTGCTGCCTCTGAGCAGAGACAGATGCTACAGGTTTCCCGTCCACCCAGCATGCATAATCATTGTGTGTGTGTGTGGGGGGGGGGACCAAGGTTCAAGCTCACAACCTTGTACTTGCCAGGCAGGAACTTGTGCCACAGAACTATCTCCCCGGGCCCCCACCCCCCTATGCATAATCAATCACCCAGGCAGCTCCTGAGAAAGCACCCAGGCTCCCATCCCAGGCCTCCGAGGGGCCACGTTGGCTCTCGACTGTGACCCCCAGGCCCAGGCAAGGAGCATTCTGTCTCTTTGTGCTACAGAATCACAGATGTGAAGGCTGAAGGCTGCATAGAAATGTCAGTGCTTCCTACACCATCCAAATGGGTCCCAGGGGACACAGAGGTGACTCAGCTCCAAGAGGGAAAACACTGAGACACTTCTCTCTCTCTCTCTCTCTCTCTCTCTCTCTCTCTCTCTCTCAAAACCATGATACTTTAAATACTCAGGAACCTCAGAAAACATTCTGCTCAATCTCCTCTCTTCCCACAGCTTTTCCACTCCAGAGATGAAAAAACCAACACCAGAGCCTAAACTATAGCTATGTCCAGTGACGCCTGGCTTAGAACGCAATTTCCCATCTAGAACTTTCCTGCTGCCCCTCCCCACACACACACATAGCCATGCTACAACCGTGTCAATGGCTTCCTGTGACCCTTGGACCAGAACCTGAAGCCCATCCCACAGTGGAGCCTGCACCACGGCCCCTCCAGCTCTACCTCATGATACTCTGTCCTTGTCCATTGCTCTGTGGGCCCAGGGCCCTTTCTGTCAGTAGAATAGCCCAGCAGCTTCTGGCCTCTGGGTGACATGCTGTCCTGTCCCCTGAGAACACCCTGCCCCGTTCTCTACAGCAAGGTCTCTGCCTGCTCCAAGTAACAGGTCAAATGTCTCATCCCAGGCCTTCCTGGGCCACCAGGGTTGGAGCTGCCATCTGGGGGCCAGCCTTCTGCTCCTCACTCGGCACCCTCCAAGGGGCTCTGAAGGACCTCTGCTTTGTTCTGTTCATCTGTCCTCACCCCACCAAGCAGTCACTAAGCTGGATCTTCAGAAGAACAGAGGGCCCATGCGCCCTGTGCATCCCTGTGTCCCCTCAGCTAGTGCACCTGTGCTCAGGCTCCTCCAGTGAATGGGTGGATGGGGGGGGCTAATGAATTAATCATCACCTGAGCAGTGGCAGAAATCTGAGTTTGCAGCCTCCCAAGTGTTAGGAAGAGAAGCTTCAGGGTCCCCGGCTGAGCCTAGAGCAGCACTGCCATGCAGAAGCCCAAGGTCCCTCTGGCCCTGGACACACGCCCAAAGTCGGGGCTCCCAGCATGGCACAGCCAGGTCTGCCACTGCCAAATGACACAAATCCTCTGCCTTTAGGGAGGAGAATTTAGGATTCACCAGTTTCTCTCAGAAACAAGTTGGGAGGTAGGTTCCTCCATGCATGGGCACGGCTTTACTATTAAGCTGGAAGCAACAGCCAAGCACCATCAAGGGAAGAGCTCAATTTTCTTATATCATGCGGTTCTCCCGCGTGCCCTTCAAATCTCCAGACCATCGAACAAGACCTTCCCTTTCCACTGCACTGAGTCCTAAGTCCCTGATTGTGAGTCAGAGCCTGATGCAGGCCTGGGTGAGAGATGGGAATTTGCCTAAGCCATAGCCACGGCTAAGCACCATCCGAGCCTCCAGCCTCCTTCTTAGATCTGGCAGACGATGCCAGCTGTACTGACAGTGTCAACCATAAAGTGAAAAAGAGAAACAGGCCAACCAGCTTTTATTTAGCCAATAGGTTTAAAGTATTATTTTAACCTGGAATCAATAAAAACATCCCAAGGTTACTAACATAGCATTTTTAGACTAAGTCTTGGGAACCAAGTATGGATTTGGCCCTGTCAACATGCTCCAGCGTGGACAAGTCACAGCTCAGATGCTGGACAGCATGTAGCTGGTGACATGGCTCAGAAAGTGCAGAGTCCAGCGGCTTGCAGGTGACAAGTTGGGAGGAGGGACCGGAGCACGCAGCCCCAGCCAGCCTGGGAGCTTGCCAGCAGGCCTCCCCGTCCCCAAAGTCCCTCCCTGATTCCGCAGGTGCAGAACGCAGAGGAAGGCCAGCCGGTGGCTCTGAGCCTCCCTTGCTGCCTGGATTAATTCACTTGTATTTATTTGGCTTTTCATAAGCAAAAGGTGAATGTGAAGCAGCCCATTCATCACGAGGAGAGGGCAGTGATCCTAGGGGGACCTGCCAGACAGACGCGCTTCCTGTAAATAAATAAAAAGGTGACGGCAGGAGAGAAAAAGCAGACTGAGCTGAAAATCTGGGATATTTTCCCTGCTTTTCCATCCATAAGCCAAAATATTGCTAAGGCTTTTCATAAACAAAGATAATGAGTTGTATAATTTATGTAAATTAACTAATGCTGCTGCATTTTCTAGAAGTAACATAAACTGCATTATTTATTTGATGTGCTTTTTGGAGTAAAAAATAATTATAATTGGATATTATACCTAACAGGTTTCTCCTATTGTTTTCTTATTAGTGTTCGTGGTTTGGAATGCCAAACACACCATTGCTGAGTACACCACCCCAGGGTGAGCTTCCCTTGGAAGAATGCAGTGAGGGTGATCTTTTTAAAAGACAGGAACTGTAGGCGGCTAGGCCACACCTCCTGCGCCGCGAGGATCTGCTGTGCAGGCTTTGAGGACCTGGCTGCACTGCAGGGGTTGTTATTTCCAGCGAGTTCTGGTACGTGGTACCAGTTGATCCGCAGCCGGGGCGAGCGCTGACGTCATTTGAACTCCCTGCCGTCTTCCCGTCCTCGCAGCTCAAGCAGAATCTGCTGGCCCAGCAGCACTGTCTTTCGCCATGACGTGCTATAAAAGCAACCTACTGCGCTCCCCTCCCTCCGCAGACCAACCAAACTAGAACGCCCTGGGGCCCAGGACATGCCTGCACGGGGAAGTCGGGAAACATGGGTCCCTGTCATCAGCGCAGGTCTCAAGGAGCAAGCCCAAGCCGACACCGCGAAGCACAGGGCCGGATGCCTCCGTAGGTCAGCTCGGGGCTCTGGCATCAGCCCGTGCCTCTCCTACATCCAGCACACGCTGAACCGAGCAGCGCAGAACCACAGGCCGCAATTCTTAGCATTACCATATCAGGGGCATTAAAAATGCAAGGAAGGATAATTAAACAAAATAAATTAAACAAGGACCTTGAAATCCGCAGCCTTGGCGCTACGTGGCTGCCGAAGAGCTCGCCGACATCTGGGGGCCTCCGTCCTGCCTGCTCTGCTTTCTGAGCGTTAAAGCGTAGCGTGGGGCAAACACCAAACGCAAACCGCTCCATGCGCACCCTTCTTATCCCGCAAAAGATGGCCCTAGCGCAGGAGAAGGCAGGCCGCTGCTCCGAAAACCCACGCGTCCCGGGGAAGATGACGCTGTTTGCAATGGGCGACTCTGCCAGCCCCCGCCCTTGCACCAGAGGAAAAGGCTTCTTCTCAAGGCTAGGGGTGAGGAGGAGGAAAAAACCCACAAATATCCCAGGCCAAAATGGAACTGAGGGTAATTTACTGAATTTATTTCCTCTCATCTTCCTTAATCATGTAAAAACAAAACCCCAAAATGTTCTACATTCTGGTTTGTGTCCAACACAATGTGCAAAACTAATTGAGTGTAAAAAGCGTGGCGGTGCATTAGCTCAGCTACAGGAAGGGTTAACAATTGCTCTTCTTGCCCCCGAGCTCGGTTTCCGTTCTGTTTTTGTTATAACTCCGTCCATTCACAATATGTCATTGCAAACGCTATTTGCAAAAGAAAGTATAAAAAACAGATTCTTTATTTCTTAGTGCATTTATTTTCATTTCCCCTTCTCAGCCTTTCCACATTTATGCTGCGCTCCCATCTGGAGGGCTTAAAAAAAGTTTAGAGACGAAGTTGCTATCCATAACGACGCGCGCACTCATCTGGTATTTAGCCCGAGAATTTTATTGCCAGGTGTTGTGAAAGAAGAAGAAGGAGAAGGGGGAAAAAAAAAAAGACGGCCAAGATACTGGGTCGCATCCAGTTTCCAAACATTTCCTACCGTGTCTGACAGCATTCATTAATTGGGGAAGGAAGCTCCTTCAGTGAGGATACCCCACCGCCTTCGGGGAACCTGCAAACGCTGAGGGAGAAGGAAGCTGCTGACACCCGAGTCCACTGTCAATGCCTGGGGCGGCCCCTGCAAATCAGCCCTGACTCAAGGCTGGGAAGCCCCGTCCTCCTTGGAGCACCAGAAACTCCGCTGGGGGGGTGGAGAACTTCGGGATTTAGGAGGCTATGGGGAGTCATCCTTTCCGAAACAACAGGAAGGTCCCAACTGTCCTGGGTGTTGCAAGACAGAAACCAAGGACGCGAACATTGAAGACTGGGACTGTCAGTCGTGCTGACCTCCCGGTGAAGGGAGAGAAACGCGTGGATTTGATGAGAATCGAACAACCAGAAAGCAAGCCGCCGGCTATAAAGAGACCGAGGGAGCCTCCTTACGCCTACCTTCGGGTGGAGGCTATAATTTAAGACTCTTTCAACTATTTCACAGCAATTAAAGAATTAAAGGTCAGCAGCAAAACTCTCTTCCTCGTGGACTGATCGCTCGTGTGGAAAGTCAAACAGATTTCTGTTTGTAAGAAATAACTGCTGAGTGGCTCAGGCGAGCCCTTTTGGGAAGCTACTCTTAATGCAGCGTTGTACTGACAATTAGGCCTCATTCCAGGTATAAAAGCACGCGAGAAAATGGGGATTTCAGCAGAAAACCAGCACTGGGATATCACACTGGGAAAAAGATTGGGCTTTGGTTTGGCAGTAGGCATGTGGACGATAAGGAATCTCAGGGGGGCATAATGAGTCTTGGGGTGTCCTGATGTAGTTTTCCTTGGTCCTATAGAAAAGATTACAGCATGCAACATCTGCCGATATTTTGAGGAAAAAAGGTCATGGGATATTTTAAAATGCAAGCTGTCAGACAAGGTAGTATCTTGGAGCTGCACGGTAGTAAGGGATAGGTCCCCATAGCTCTCTGTTGTCGCCTGGGAAGGTCACCTGCCCTGAGGTGGTGGCTAGGTGGCCCAGCAATGCGACCTCTGGGAGCCAGCTGCACACCCTGCCCAGCTTCACAGGACCTGGACAGGAGCCGCCCCAGGCTCTGTGGCACCATTGGTTTCTGCAGGGATTGGTTCAGGACCACGGCCTACATCCTATGTGTGCTGCCTCATTCCTGTCACAGGCCTGAGGTCTGTCACGCGCAGGGCTCTCTGAACAGTTAACATGATGTTTCAAAGGGGATCACAATCAAATACACTATCCCGGGCTCTAACAACGTCTCGGGGCTGAAGGACACAGACCTCAGGAGAGATGTGCAGCACTGGAAGTTAGACAAGAGGGAGCCAAAGCAGGCAGATAAAAGAACCAAAACCACAGAAGCCCATCTATGGACTAAAAGCCACCATCCAGGAGTGAAGGATGGAAGGAACCATGGGGAGGGGAGACTCACAACCACTTGCCACGGAATTTATGTTTCCGTAAGTGAAACATTAGGATTCTCGCATCCAGGAGAAATTATTGATACACGTGTTCCCTTAAGGAAGTTTCTCGAGAGGCCCATTTCAGATCTAATAATAATCCGTATTCTTCCTTCTGAAATGGCAGACCCAATCTTTGATTCCCTTATCGCCAGCTCGGATGCATGAATCATTAAGCTGCAAGCCAGCAGAGCTTCGGTTTATCACATGCCACCTACAATATTTAATAAAATAAATTCTAAATAATCAATTCACAAAGAGTTGACATTTCCTACACTCTGTAATAAATGTCTACCTTGAGCATCCATCACAATGCTCTACGTAGACTGGCAGCGAAGAGGGAAGGAGCCCCAGCCGTCATCTCCCGCTGTCATGTAAGTCCTTAAGTGGGGACAAATGACATGCACACTCTCCCCACGGTTACCACCAAGGGGACGCTGCCACCTCCGGCCTGGCCAGCTTCTTTCCATGCACAGCCAGCCCGGATGCACAAGCAGCCTGCTTTCTCTCTCCTGTGACATCCAGGTCCTTGCGCACCAGGTCTCAGCGGGGCCATACAGCGTTGGCTCAGCTATCCCACACTGAGCATGTCGCCAAGACCTGTCTGGTGCAAGGCCACACGGCAGGGTCCTGCTCTTGTAGGACAAACAGGTCAACTGCCGCTTGCCAAGAGAAACTGCCGAGCTCCAGGTGGAGGACAAGGCCGGGTGAGACAAACAGACCTATGTCATGTGGACAAGTCATCACTAAAGTGAAGAAGAAAAAGAAGAAACCCTAACCTTCCCTAGGAGTATGGTAAGCAAAAGTACCAGCTCGCTGCAGAAAGAGTTGAGTGGGATCAGTGTACCAGGGTTAGGCTACAAACGGGACCATGAGGGCAACCCGGGCTCAGAGCAAAAGCCTTCAGGGGTTGGTGGCAAGTCCTTAGTCATCCCCATGAACTCCCAGGGGCTCTTGTAGCACCTGCTTCCTCTAGAAATGGCTGAACAACCTAACACAAACAGGAAAACTGTCACCCTGTCCCAAACCAGAGCATAGCCTGTCTTTATCAATAAAGCTTTATTGGAAACAGCCAGGCCTTCCCCTTGCCTTTCATCCACACCACAGCAGCAGAGCTTCATAACTGGGGCACATCACATGATGACAACACCAAAAATATTTACTGCCTGGCCCATTCCCTCACTCACTCATTCATTCATTCATTCATTCGTTCATTCATTCATTCATTCATTCATTCAAAAACTGTTTAATAGACACCCAGGCCCATGCTAAGCACTGGGCTACAATAGTCAAAGGTCCGGCAGGGTGCCCAGCCTGAGGAACCAGCTCAGCCTGGGAGGACAGGGCTCTTCCCCATGACTGAGGGCTGTGCAATCTGTTTGGTCATCGTTAGCTGGAACACTCTGCATTCAGAAATCTATTCTCTGGCTTCATCGCAAAGGGCAGCCTGAGAAATGACAGGCCCCAACCACACAATCAGGGGTTTCAGTTAAGTTTAAAAAGTGCTGGGAGTCAAATAATAAATTGTCAGATCAACTTGTGAGATTTCCCATTCAATTTTTTTTGTTGTTGTTTAAGATTAAAGGGCCAGCGAGATGGCTCAGTGGTCTAAAGCGCCTGCTTAGGCAAGCTTAGGCAAAACCCCAGGGACTGCAGTTCAATCCCCAGCACCACAGGCTGTGCCAGCCCCACTCCCAGGGCAGGCCAAGCCGGCCATAATATAAATAAATAAAAAAACAAGCAAACAAACAAACAAACAAATAAGAAAGATCAAAATTTAAAGCTATGTGCCTTAAGGTGAGGGCCCCAGGCAGGACTCTACCTGTTTAAACCTAGGTGCGCGTGAATTCAGCATCCTCCCACTAACATGCAGGCTGGGGTTCAGTTGTGGGGTGGAATCGGACTGCCATACTCCTAACGGGGTCCCAGGGGTGCAGCCTTGCTGGTCTCTGGCCATCCTGCACACGCAAGGAGCCTGTGACCTCTACAGTCTCTGTGTTGGCGTTGATTTCTTCAGCAGGGACAGAGACAGCATGCGAGCTTGGCCCTGTGGGTCCTTGACTGCTTTCTCCCCCCTGGTTCTGGCTTTGCGTCAGGCCAACATGAGCTGTATAGCAGCCCAAACCCTCCACAGCCACACAGGACCACAAAGACCATGGAGCCACCATCAGAGCCGCCTCCACCAGAGCCATGCGTGGAGAACAGTCCCCTCGTTTATTTGTTCAGCAACTTCTCTGCCCTGCTTCCATGGGTAGCGGCAACAAAGCCCTTCATTTACACTCGCTGTCCCCATGGTTTCAGCTTTGGGGTCAAAGCACCCAGGCAAAGTCAAGGCCTGAGGAGTGTGTGGACCCCGAGCTTTCTCTCTGCGGGTGACACACAGGGCCATGGAAGTGCACTGGGACTTCCCCTAGGACGTGGCTGGACACCACGCTGATGAGCCTGGGCGTCTCTCGGGGCTCCAAATCCTAGCTGTGATGGGGGAGTCCACCCGCCAGCAGCAACAGGGAATGGATGGATACAGAAAAAATCAGCACATCTTGATTCAAAGGAAGGCCAGAGCTATTCTCCAGACACAAACAACTGCGTCTGGCCCTTGACTGAAGGGGAAGACAGACAGCGCAGGCTTAAGACGCCTTCTCGGCTTCTGGATGAGGCCGCAAAGGATGCTGAGTGCCCAGGGGAGACCTGGCTGAGCCTGGAGCACAGTGACATCTAGGCAGATGGTATTTGGGGGCCTGACATCTCACGGAATGTGCTCAAACTTCCACCTGTGCCTGTGAGCCTATCAGGGATGGCATTGGGGGACTCTTGGGGGCAATTACTAAACACAAGTTCATCTCTTCAAGTTGCTATTCCATCCCTGTGCGCCCATTGGGGGATTTCTGGCTTACTCAGACTCCAGTCAAGTTTTAAAAAGGACATTACAACCTCTTTCCCTGGACATACTGTCATCCAGGAGAAACCAGAGTTCCCCTTCACGGTCCTCCTGGCATGTCTTTTGCAGACGAGCTTCTCTGCTGCCAGTACCTGGCAGAAGACCTGGTTTGTCAGGCAGCACCTGCGAAGACTGAGCCAGACCCTGGCCTCGGAGGGAAAAAGCAAGGTCACTCAGTTCCCTAAAGCCTTCACTCTAAGCTGGTCACAGGAGCAAGGTGTCTTCTGCAGGCCAGAAGCGCTCTAATTTCCTGTCTGCATCCTAAGCTGAGCGCGTTCCCTAGTTACAGGCTTTCCAGTGGGGAAGGCACCAAGGAACACGCCTTTATTGCACTGCATAAACCAAGAAGAAATTCACAGCGAATGCTTTGTAGGAAAGGTACAGAAACAACACCACAGCAATGGAAGAAACAGCCACTTCTGGCTGGAGAACATCGGGGCAGGACAGGGAAGAATCCAGAATCACAAAGCTAAGACCGCGTGATCCTGAACCTGGGAAGAAACAGGTTCTGAACAAGAAACACCGGGAGCACACGGCGAGCTTGAAGAAGGTGAGGAGAGAAAAATTTCCAAAAGCCAGATATGTTATTTTATTAAAAGTTAAAAAAAAAAAAAAGAATCTCAATGAAAACTGTGCGCAGCAGCACACAGGCCTCCGCCCCGTGGGAGTCTTGGCAGCCCCGGCTTTTCATTAGCCAACTCGCCTCCTACACATCTACTCACTGCTGCTTTCCAAGCTCGGTCTGGGTACTGGGCATGCCTGTGACTGGCTCTTGAAAACACTTCCCATCCGCGGCAAGCAAGCAAGACACCTATTTATCTTATGGCTGCAAGCAGAGCTGAAATGATCTGGCATGGCCACAGGGCAGACAGTTATTTCATGCCCTGTTAATTCCTAATGCAGTAACTACAATATCATTCCTACTTTTAAAAGAGGTGCCTTTTTTTTTTTTTTTTAATATGGGGCCTAAATGTCCAAATAAAGAACATCATTCTAATGAGGCTGAGTCCCAAAACACAACCTCGTTACCGCTGCTGCCGCTGTGCCAGTGCCGAGCTTCAAGCTTTGAGCTTCGGGTGGTCGGTGGAGAAGTCAAAGGAACCCCTCACTCTCTCTGGCCAGCTCGAGCAGGTCAGCAGAACTAAGCTTTCTCTCCATGTCTGGAAATGAAGGTCACGGCTGGTGAGCTGGTATTTCTGCCCAAAGGTGGACCAGGCCGGAGACCCATCCACTCCAGGTCAGGCTCTGCGAGCAGCTGGTGTGCTCCCTGCTATCACAGCTGCACCAACACCCTCAGCTCCAGGATGGCCACTGCCCCTACGTGACCTTGCACACAGGCACATCTGAAGATCAGAGCAGACAGGGCAGGGCTGCAGCGCAGTGGGAGAGCACATGCCTAGCCGGTGCCCAGGATGCCCTCCTTTTGATTCCCAGAAACACACACATGCACACACACACACACGTGTGTGTGTGTGTGCACATGCGCACAATCAGAGCACCCCAAGCCCTAATAGGCACCTGGTGCGGATAGGGCTGGAAGAAATACTGAAATACTGGCACGTCACCAAGCTGGCCACCTGCTGGCTAAGGTCCCGTGAGCTCCTCTCCGGCAGATTCCATCGTCGTCCACTGACGCTTGCCGGCCCTACTCTGTCGCCCACTGGCTCCCGCTGTACCTGCTACTTCTGTCCATGTCATCCCTGCAGCCGAGTCTCCCTCAGCCGCTGCCATGTGCCCCACACAGGGCCTTCCCAGTCTTCCAGCAGAGCCTCATCCTGGCTGCATGCTTGGTTTTCTGCCTCCCAAGAGACTGGGGACCTGTCTGCTGCTCTGTGTACCCCACTTCCTCAGGGCCTCCCACTGTGCAGGTTGGTAGAAAGCATCCATAAGTGAAGGGCGGGCGGTGAACAAGCACAGCTGTGATGTGAAAGTCCACAGACTCCACCCAGGTGCTCGGGCAGCTGGGCTCCGGCGGCGAGGCGCAGCTTCATTCAGACCTGTGGCGTGAGGTGGGGCTGGAGGAACCCTCTCTGTGGCTCAATCTCTCCATCTCTGAGATGGGCATAAGTGTGTGTGCTTTTCACAAACACTGCTATGAGGGCCAGAGGAGGCCTATACCTGGTACCCAGGAGATGTGCAGCCTGTGACTGTCCCTGAACTAAGGGCCATTTCCCATCTGTTTTGGGGACCCAGAAGCTAAAGTGTGGGCTTAGTGGAGATCAGAGAACCAGCCACAGGACAGGGGTGAACATCAGAATTAGGACCACTCTGCCAGCTGCTGGGGACATAGGGATGTCTTCTAGCATAGCCCAGAAGTCATCCTCACCCTGGTTGACACTGCCTGGCACGTGTGTCCCAGGGCTCAGTGATCCTACAGGGACAGCAGTGTTTCCAGCTGGCCTCTGCTCTCAGCACACTCCCCACCACACCCCTACAGTGTCTCTCACCTGTGCAGCACCAGACAGGCTGGAAGGATCTGCCTGGGTGCAAGACTGCGGGCCACACCCTTGAGGATTTCATCTCTGGAAACATCTGACATCACAGCCACCTTCGCTTCCTCCCTGCCGGCCTTCGTCACCCTTGGAACCCTTTTGAAGCGCCTGGCTTCTCTGAGCCTACAGACAACACAGCTAAGCAAGGACCTAACAGCCCTGGGCTTCAGAAGCATCTGCCCCGTCCTGGGCGTGGCTGGGAAAACTGCTGCGCACCCAGGGCCCCAGCCTCTCAGAACGAAAGAGCAGCGAGCTGTTCCTCCTTCCACAGAGGCGCCAATGCTCCTGCCCTGAGGGGAGGCTTAGAGCAAACGCTGTGCTACGCACTGCGCCCAAACATCTCCATCACCCCCTTGAACTGGGGCAGCCAGCTCCCAGGGAGAACAGCCACAGCCTCAGGCCCAGCCGCACCAGCTGCCCTCGCCTGTAGGAGGGTGGTCAGTGGGCGCAGCACCCAGGGAGACGAAGGTGCCCATGGCTGGGGCCGCGGCCGAGGACACGGTGAGAGCTGGGAGGGCCCTCTTCATGTGAGATGCAATTGTCCCAGTGGAAAACACTGCGCCCTGGCTTTGCCACAGATCAGAGATCTAGATCTAGATCAGAGCTGGTGCAGGGGCAAGGCGCTGAGATCTGGGGGCTGAACACTCCTCCTGTGGGGCTGCTTAAACATCCATAGCCACAGAAAATCACTGATTTCAGGAGATCCTCATTGACCAGAGGGGGCGCAGTGCCCACCAAGAGTTAAGGAAAGCTAAAATCCAAGTTGGACTGGGTGCCATCTTTCCCCTGTCAGTGAGAGGGGGTGAAAAATGGGAATTCCCAGTGTCACTGGGCATGTAGTTAGTACAGTCGCTAAGGAGGGAGCTGGCAGCACCCAGAAAACTGAAACGGGTTGTACCATACAAGCTAGCAGTTCCTGGCCCAGGCTGCGTCTGTGTATGAGAAGAGAGTATAGAAACGCTGGGCATCTGGGAGGTGGGTGGGTAGAAGTTCACCCCAGTGGAAGTGCTGGCGGTGGAATATTATAGAGCCGTTAAGCAGGATGAGAGCGATCTAAATGTCGACATAGTAGGGAAAGGAAGCAGTATGTGAATGACACATATGCACATACACACTCGCATGGATCCTCCCCAGTCGTGCAAGTTTAGCTTCTATGCACGGGAAGCGTCTCTGACAGCTGCAGCACACCTCCCTTCCAGGGTGCTTTTCATAAAAGCTCGACCTTCTGTAGTTAGTTCTTGGCACTGCTTTGACCTTTACCTACAGCTGTGGCTGTGACCTCCACCCAGTCATTAGTCCGTGGGGCAGGGGACTTGGCTCCTGTCTCCTCTGCGGACACCACACAGCCTTGCTAACGTAGCTAGGCCATCGGTATTTGTGCGCTGCTCTGTGACAACATGCAGCCTCCCTCTCTAGGAATCTGGAATGAAGCTCCTAGTGCCATCAGCCAAGGCCTCGGAGCCTGCCCTCCTGGCCACCTCCCGCACGACCATGCAGGTCATGGGAGCCCCCCGCCCCCACCATGCTGCATCACCCCCGCCCCCTCCTGAGGGGCTGGGCTATAATCTGCAAGTGTGAGAGCCGCAAATAACTCCAAACATAAATATGACCTAAAAATAGCCATACATCATTCTGATTCCATCCGGTGACAATTCTAATTTATAACACGAGGGAAGAAAACGAACACTGTGACTTTTTTTTTTCCCTGGGCTTCCAAGCTGCTGCTGAGGACGAATTCCACCCCGCTGTTACTTACTACCACAAGTTCCTGATTTACGTATTACTAAAGATGAAATATACCAGAGGCCTACGGGCATAGGGGCTGTTTGCCTGGTTTTGGTATGAATTCCTGCAGGCCCTGTAAGTCCAGGTGTGAGCAGCCTCTTTCTCCTCGGCCCCTCCTGCTTCCTCTCCCCCGCCCCCTCTACCGGCTCTTCCACTGGGGAGATGAAGGTGCTCCCCAAAAGCTCCACCCTCCTTGGCTCCCTGTGAAGACAGCTAATGTGTTAGCACTGTGCCTGGCCACAGTCCTGGAGGTGGGTCCGAGGAGCAGCACGTTTGAGTAATCTGCATTTTAATGTTCCATGCAGTCAATTAAACCATGCTGTGCAAACCCTGGGCACAGGAGAGCACAGGGAACTGGAATTCCTCGGATCGGGGCTTTTCTTTGTTCATCATCATAAACCACTGTTATTGAGTATAGAAAAAAAAAAAAAACCACATGCACGTAAAACAAAAGTTATCTCTCTCCATGGGGTAATATAATAAAAGCCATTTGATGCTATTTTTAACAGCCACAAAGCATATGATTAACACAGAAAAAGTCATAATGACAAAGAGTACTGCAGAGCATGTCGGTGTACAAGGGCAACCACAGAGCTCAGGTGGGCCGCCGGTCCTTACCAGCACTGTGGCATGCCAGAGACGGGGTACACCTGCAGTGCACCCAGGGGTCGCAAGATGCCAGGCACATGACAAGCCGGCTCCCACTGCTGGCCCAGGACAGCCCTAAGGGCAAGATCACTAACGCACGTGGAGCATGGAGGCCACTCTGCAGTCTGAAATTTCTCCAGGGTTGCCCCTGGCTGAAAGCCAAAGTGACGGGAAGGAAATCAGACTGCATCCAGGGACAAAACTCAGCTGTGCCCAAGATCCCAAGATGCATCTGCCAAGACCTCCACCCCAGCCCATGAGGCTCTTACACACCCTGAGATGCCATCTAATTAATTATCTTTAGCCTGAAGTTGAAGCACCGACAGAGGGAGCTGGAAGATCGCCCCCTGGTGGGAGTGAAGTGCGGCCTAGCTGGGGGCAGGAGGGGGCCAGCACCAACACCAGGGAGGACCTCGAGAGGGTTCCCTGAGCTGCTACCACTCTGCCCCGACACCTGCAAGCTCTCAACGCAGCAGAGGCTCTTCCATGATGAATACAGTGACCGATTCTGTAGGCACCTTGCAAATCCCCATTGGTACCTCAACGGTCCCCAAGGAAGGCAGGGTTACACGCACACCCTGTGACACCAGGAATTCACAATGACGTCATTACTGGGTAAGAAGGGAGGAAAACAAAAGCACACACCCGGCTCTCAGCAAGCAAAAATTCTTTGACAGAGGTGACGGGCATCAAATTGCTCCCACGCAATTCCATTCTCCATTGTAGCCCGGAAATCACATTGGGGGACAAGAGAACCTTTTCTGCTCTTTACCTCTACTCCCTGGACCTTGAGTTTCATGTGGTCCTCTCTGGTCGTTTTCCCATCTTTCCTCTTTTTCCAGCAATACCCATCTTTCCTGTATTTCACTTTCTTCCTGTTGTAGAGTATCATTGAGCCATTCTGCGGTCTGGAAATAACAAATGGTTAAGTTACCAAGAGAACCAAGCAGAAGAAAAATTGATGAAGAAAGATAACATAGACCAGTAAAAGTCTGCACAGAAAAAAAAAAAAAAAAAAAAGCAATATTCCGCATGTGCTGGGACATAATTTTCCACCTTTTATTGCAGTCCCTGGATTAACCATGTTTCATGGCCAGCCAAAATCTGCTCGTGGATTTGGTACCTAATGAATTAAATGTGTCAATAATAGGCTTAAAAAAATCCCCTTAGCAATACCCACCAGCTAATCAGGATATACGATGGAGGGGCCAGAGCTCTGCACTGAAAAGTAGCCCAAACTGAGAAAGAGAAAAGAGCCACGGGTGTTGTGGCAGGCTGCAATATCTTATCTCTTGTAGAAGGATTTTTTGCACATCCTTTAATCCATCACCCAGCATTAGGAAATAAATAAGTCTAACGCAGACGCTAGATGACTATGTTAAGAACAGACCAATGGAAGTGCTCGTTGCCGAGGCCAAGTGCTCCTGATTCATTGCCTGCATTTAGATTACCGCCAGGTACAGCGGAGCGTCAGAGTCCTCCCTCTCGAGCAAGCTAAGTGCCTGATTCGTTCCCATTTGGGCCTCAGCTGTCAGGGGTCTCAGATCACGCCAGGTGAGCTCATCTAGTCAGTCCACAGCCACAGGCTTTTAGGGAAACAGCTGCCCCGAGCGTGAAATGCTACCAGGAGGATGGCTGCTCTTGGGATGTTTTAAAAGGACAGATAAAAAGAGCCTTGGGTTTTTCTTGAAAGCAAAGCTGCATGCTCCACAGAGAGCAGAAGGTCATCGTGGGCACGTCTGCAGGGTGTTTGGGCTGGAGCTGCCAAGGACAGGAAGAGCTGAGGCCCCTGGCAGCTGCGGCAGATGCTGTGGTGAGGCGTTTCCAGAACAGAGCTGCAGCAGGTGCGGGAAGCTCTGGCCTTCCAGCCAGCACACTGCCCGCGGCCAGCTCTGTGTGGCCCTACACCTGCGCGCAGAGGGCTAGTGGCCACGGTGACCACTGTGCACACGCACGAGGCCAGCTTCCCATCTTGCTTTTAGCCAGGGTCAGGGAACTCTCTGCACAAACCAGGCAAACAGGGTGGCTTTTTCTGCTGCACCTTGGTCCCCAAGTTCTGCTGCCGCAAAGGCGAGGGAAGAGTTACATCAGCCATTCCTCCACAGCTGGGGCCTGAGCCTCCAGCCTCTTTCTTTCCTTTTTCCTTCAAACAATGGGCCATTTCACCATCGGGCACTGAACGTTGGCTATTGATGGCTTAATATTCCATTGTCTGGAGGGAAAAAAATCACGGCGGGGTGACTGCCGCTAATTGCAGTTCCCACCCAGCTCGACTGTGCCATTCAGCAGCAGTATGACTGAACAGCAATTGCGTCGGAAATTATAGACCTTCCGCGGCGGCTCCCTACACTTCATTGTTTCCCGATCAGGGTGCAATTGGTTTGTGTCAGTGTTGCTTTCCTCCCTCAGCCTGCACTGACAAAACAATCGGGAAACAGCTCCCTGCGCTTGTCACGCGCCGTCACCTGATGGTATCTGTCTGCTCTTACAAGTCCCCATCGAAACCCTCACGATTCCTCTCCATTTCCAAGTGGCAGGCAGGCTTGGGGAGGGGGCCAACCGCCTGACATGCTCTCAGCCACTCCAGGTACTTGGGGGAATCTTCAGAGCCCCCGAGTCCAAAGGCAGCGCTGAGCCTAAGGTCACTGCCCCAGGAAAAGGCAAAGGACTGCATCCGATCAAACGGACGGGTCCTGTGTGTGCCTTGTCCTCTCAAAGAAGGGATGATGATACCCATGGGGTACTACAGGGGTGCCCTGGTCACAGAAAATCTATCTGCTGGAGAAGCCCCATGCCAACCCTGCCTCACCAGGTCAGGACTTGACTCTTGAGTGGTTCCATCCCTGATGCATCCAAACAGGGTCAGCAGCAGCACTGTCGGGCCAACTATCCCCAGACCGTGGGTGCCACAGCCCAGAGAGAGGGCACTCCCCCCAACACTGCCATGTGCACACTCTTTGGCATCCAACCATGACCTTGGCATCTGACACCGAGAACGGGACCCCGTCCCATAGGGTACCAAAGGGCTTAAAAAACAGCATCATCATCTTGACCTTGAGTGAGGAACAGCTGAAGTGTGTGCTCCATCCAGCTGGTTCCAGTAAGCTTCCTCTTGCTCTGCAAGACCGGAAGGACCTCACCCCTGCTCTAGGTCCTAAGAGCAGTAAACGAGATAGACGGGCTGCAGGGGGCCTGCCTGCCATGTGGGGCACAGTCCCTGTGGCTGTGTATCTTCCCAGCCAGGTGGACTCCTTGGCAAGGGATATTCAAAGGATGGAGCGAAATGACGTGTGGCTCGGAGAGATGCCAGCAGGCTGGGCCATGAGGTTTGACACCCTCCTACCAACCTCAGGCTAGGGACCCTGAGCAGTGCAGAGGAGCAGGGAGAGTAGCAGATCGGGAGGAGAATAGAGACCTCATGAAAGAGGCTAGGGAGCCTGCGGCCGAACAGCGTGACACCCCTGCTCTGGCTCTTGCAGTGAGCCACGAGGGTGGGGCACCTTGCACGCACATCCTTATCTACATTCACGTCTGCATCTACCACCATCAGTATGCAATCAGCCTTTTGCAGGTAGTTTCCAGCAGAAGATGCTCGCCCCCCTGCAGTGGGCTGAGCATGGACCGTAGGCCAGCCTGGGTCTGAACCTCTCCATTGCTCCTGGCCCTGTCATCCTTTGTATCTTGAAATCCTTGTCACCATGGGACAGGGATCTAGTGGGCGGATTCAGGAGCCCGTGTCCAGTGGCTGCAATAACTGGGGGATCCCAGTCCTCCCCATGCATGGTCACAATGACTCTGGGCACTCTACGCAGCCCCTGAGGGGTCCCCCACTGGTGACTCGCTGGGGGGCCAGTTCCTATATCGGCAATCTTCCTCTTCCTCTCACCTCCACACGCCCTGCTGCTCTTTCCTCTCAGATAAGCTGCCTACATTCAGAGCTTCACCTCAAGATCTGCTTCTGGGAGACGCCAGACCAGGACAACAGGCTAGGAGAGCTCAGAGGGCCCCGGATGTCCCCTGCATGGCACAGGGAGCATCAAGGAAGGATTGGATGAGAAGAGATCATTCTAACATGAGGCCACGAGCCACACAAACTTTTTTTTTCTAAGAGACTAATAGTAAGAAAGCTCAGCAACAGTGCAATGGTATAAGAAGGTCACAGAGTCAGCGGAAACCTGCTACAAATTGCAACAGTAAAGAAGTGGGCATGAAAGTCAGACATAATAAGCTAGCGATGGTAGAGAGACTCTTGGCCGTCCCCTCCACGAGAAAAAGAAAATTAAAACCTATATGTAATTTAACAAGTCTTGTTTTTCTAAACCTAAAATATTTTATTGCAAAGTTTATTTGGAAGGAAAAAACATTAAGCCTAGCCAGATAAACTCCAATGAAGATGACCAAGATACGGAGCTACCAGCTATTAACACATATTGTAAAACCTCTGTATTTTTTAAAAGTATGAGATATGACCAAAATATACAGGGAATGTTTACATTTTTAAATCTATCATGGTACAAGACACATTGGGATGAAGCCTCCTCAAAGTATACTGCATCACTTTGAACACACTTGTCCCATCCCTGTGGCCGCTTCCTGCAGCAGCTCTGGAAGTCCTCTCTCATGAGGTCTTTATGAGGCATAATCAAGAACATGGTGAACGCAGCTGATGGGCGCCATCCCACAGAAAGGCAGCCCCTGCCACAGCGTCACAGGGTCATGAGTACCTTCATTCACCGGATGCGGCCCCGTGTAACCTGTGGCTCGTCTCCAAAGTCAAAGTGACCGCAAAAGGTCGACATTTGGAATTAACGCAGCATATGTGGCAGCCACGACAGTACAAGTAAAGACACCTAAGAAAGAGGACATCCAGAACTGCTTCAGAAGAGGCCAAAAATGATGGGAAAAGAGCATTGGAAGTGATGGCGAATATTGTGAGGGGGATCGATTAATGGTGGTGTTAACTTGCTGTACTCAATTTTTAAATTTAAATGTTCATTTTTTTTTTTTTATCAGACCTTGTATGAGCCTGACACATGAATAGACCCACGGAACAGAGTAGAAAATTCAGACGCATGTCTGCTTACAATGTAGCAGGCCCACAAGCAAGGCAGCTCAAGTCACTGGGGCCTCCAGGGGACTAATTTTAGTAAGTGACAATGGGATGACTGGGTAGGAGCATGGAAGAAAAGGTGACACTGGAGCCACTCCTCCCACAGTGTGGCAGTTTCCATCCTGAACAGACCAACCACTTTCACATAATGAATAAAATCGTGCATCCTCTACGAGAAAACCTAGGGGAATTCCTCCACAAGCTGAGGAGAAGAAAACTTTCCTAATCATGACTCAGAACTAACATTATGTGAAAGACAGGCACACCAGATTACATAAAAATAAAGCTGCTAACCGCTTGGCGAGTGGCAGCACCATCTCGCATTCTCACTAAAAATACATTTCTCCACATCCTCCCGATATTTGGCAATGTCTGCCCTTCGGGTTACAGCCACGCTAGTGGGTGTTTGCTGGCTTTAATTTGCAGTTCTCTAATGACTAATGATGTTCAGCACCTTTTCATGTCCCTATTGTTTATTAATATCATTTATTTGGTGACATATCTATTGCCCATTTTTAATTGAATTGTTTGGCCTCATTTTTGACTAGTAAGTGTTCTTTATGTAAAACCGTACACAAGACTTTATCAGATAAATGACTAGCAAATACATTCTTCCAGTCTTTTTCTTTTTCTTTTTCTTTTTTTTTTTTTCAGTACTAGAGATTGAACGCAAGACTCTTCACTCTCCAGGCAGGAGCTTATTCTACTGAGATACTTTGTGATTTTTTTAAAATTTAATTTTATGTATTTGGTACAGTGTCTTACTACGCAGCTCAGACTCATAGTGATCCTCCTGTTTCAGCCTCCCCATTGCTGGGATTACAGGCATGCACCACCACCCCTGGTCTTGATGCAGTTCAGTGCACCTGAGGCAGGACCAGCACAGCATGCAGTACCGAGGATCAAATCCAGGTGCTTGCGCTTGCCTAAACAGATGCTTAGACTACTGAGCTATCTCCATGGCCCAATTTAAAAGAAATCAATATGTTTTAATTTTGGTGAAGTCCAACTTGTTGGTTTTTTCTTTAAGGAATAGTGCTTTTAGTATACTAAAAGAAAAAAATTTTTAATGTATTTGGTACAGCATTTCACTATGCAGCTTAGACTCATAGTAATCCTCCTGTTTTCAGCCTCCCCAGTGCTGGGATTATAGGAATGGTGGCGCATGACAGGGCCAGCGCCTGGGAATCGAACCCCGGTCCCTATGCTTGCCTAAACAGGCCCTTCACCTGCGGAGCTATCTCACCAGCCCTTATACTAAGAACTTTTGTTTAATCCAAGATCACAAGTCTTCTCATGTCTTCTCAGAGTTTTATATTTTTAGTTTCTACCTTTAGATACAGGATTCATTCTGCATTAATTTTCATGTACAATGTGAGGTAGGTGTCTAAGTGGAGTTGTTGCCATATGGTTATCAAATTGTCCCAACACCAGTTGTTCAAAAAAAAGAAAAAAGCCTATTCTGTCCTCCTACTCATCTTCCAATGACTTACTTTCGCGGAAAATAAACTGACTCATCACCCTAAGGCTTTATGTCTGGATTCTATATTCTGTTCCACTGCCCCATCCTTACACCAATTCTACACATCTTGATGGTTGCAGCTTTATAGTAGCTTTTGAAATCAGGAACTATAAATTTTGACTTTGGTCTTTGTCTAAATTTTGGCTCTTTTAAACTCTTCATTTTTAAGATTAGCTCCATAATTTCTGAGATGAGGGAAA
>PVKN010010376.1:0-22704 GCA_004027915.1 Capromys pilorides
GAGAGAAAGAGCCACTATTGCTCAAAGTTTCAGAAAACTCATGATTTTGTAAGAATTTATCTCTGGCTCTTTTGAAACCTGGCATTTCCTTAAGGCATTTGTTCAGTTGTAGAATCCTCCTGTTCTTTCCTTTTTTGCCTTCTCTTCTGATCTCAAGAAGATAGGGAGCCATTTAGTTAACCAAGTACATTTGGTAATATTTATCTCTGAATAAAAATTAGAGAGTTTATGTCTACGAAGAGCATCCAGGAGCCAGGAACCAGGACAGTGATGCTGAATATTTTATAGCTTTAATTATACCAACAGCTGACTGCAGCTCCCACTGGCTTAAGTGTCACTTGCGAATAGACCTAGTACAACTCAGCTCACTTCTGCTTTGCAGTAATGACAGAGGTTTTGGTTTTGGTGCTTGTTATGGTTTGTGTCTAGGTGTCCCTTCAAAGCCCCGTGCAGTCATGGGGTGGCTTCTGGAATTCGTAATTGATTATTGTGGAACTGGGTGCTGCCTCTCCCCTGTGGCGGGTGATTTGCATTTCAGTGTGAGGAGGAAGAGAAGTGAGCTGCTTCAGCAGCTGCTAGCTCTCCCTGTGCTCTTGCTCTTGCCCACTGCCATGGAAGCTTGCCCTCTGCCATGTGCTAGTCTGCTTTGGAGCCAGTTGAATATGGACTGAAACCTCCAGTAACTGTGAGCTAAATAAACCTTTCCTTCCCTCATTTTGAGTGTCAGATTTTATCTCAGCAACGAGAGAAGAGTAACTAAGACAGTACTAGTTTGGCCCACCTTTGAGCTACATTTCCGTGTCTTTTTGGTTTTTTATTTATTTATTTATTTATTTATTTATTTATTTATATTTTGAGATATGGTCTAAGTTGCCCAGACTGGCCTCAAACTTGTGGTCCTCCCACCTTCACCTCCTGTGTAGCTGAGATTCACCAGGGTATTTTGAAGAGGAGAAAGCAGTGTGGAAAAAAAATACATGGACTTTGGGCTCAGGCTTGCCTGAGTCCCCACACTGCCATTTCTTGTCTAACGGAACATAGGCCACTATTTCATCATTTTAGCTAGAAACCACAGCTACCTTTTAAGGCAATGGAGAACTGTCAATGCTCTGTGAAAACTGCCTGACAGAGGCTGAGCACTTGATTCACGGAAGCGAATTACTATTATCCCAGTCATGCCCAGTAATGGACATAAGCTCTTGGGTCTATTTATAGTTGCTTCTGACATTTCCATTTTTGCCTTTGGAAATCTTCTGTGAACATACTTGTGAATATAATTCCTGTGTCTTGCAAATGCAAAAGGGGAAAACCCATTAAGATTACATTGCTTGAAAGTGAGATGGGCTGGAATCCAAGTGGTGTGAGCTTAAGCAGATTAACTACTATGGGCTGTTGATGAAGTCATAACCAAAAATAATTTGGCAGACCTAAAGCAGACTAGCACAGACTTCTGGGATGGTGCATAGCAAAAGGTACTTCTACTTAGGCCCAAATATAGAGTTGACTCATGCAGTCTGGAGGAGACATCTGAGGGCTGAAATGACATCATCCAGGGTCAGGATGACATCACTCAGGAAGTGGTTCTCCTCTGGGTTTAGGGATCAAACCTTTTAGTTCCCATTTCCCAAAATTTCCATCAGTGGAAATACAACCCTCTGAAAAGCAGCAGCTCAGCTCCTGCCAGTCTAGTTCAGCGTGTGCGCTTGTCTAGCACACAGCAGGCCCTGAATTTTATCTCCCACGCAGCCAAACCAAACGAACCATTCAAAAGTTGCAAATTGGTAATGGAAAGTCTGTGTTCTTCCATGTTCTTTTCTTGGAGCCAGCCAGTGTCAGCCTTTTTTGCTCTTTCTCCTTGAGACAGCCTGTACATGTCTACACCAGTGAATGCCGCGTGCACTCACACGCTGCCTGCTCTCTGCCATCACACCTGCTCTGCAGCTCTTTGGGGAACTGGCCCAGGCATACACTGCCCAGGCTGCCTTAGCCTTCGAGTGTCCTTGAGTTTGGTCAATGGGAGGCACCGCTGGGAGTGTGAATGTAGGAGACGGGCCGTGCAGGCTGCTTTCCCTCGGCTTCCTCTGCTTCCGGACACAGCCAGGGCCCGGGTGCAGCTCCATGGGGGAGGGGGGAGCGTGAGATGCTGGGTTCAGTCCCCAGCACCAACAAGAGAAGAGGGTGCTAGCACAGTCGACCCGAGTCTCTCTATAAACACAGCCCTTAGTGATAACTAGTTTTCCATATCTGAGGCAACCTGTTTTCCACCCGGCTGATTCTACTAAAGCAGGTCTCCCAGAGCCCTCTGGAAACTACTGGGCTTCTCTGGCTCACTCCCTGGGCCTGAGCATGGGCCTGGGCATGGTGGCTCACACTGATGGTCTCCTGGCTTGGCCTCCTATGCTTGTCTGTGGTTCTCTGACAATCTCTACTAGGCCTCACTTATTTTCTTCCACATCTCCCTAGTAAGAGTTCACCTCGGCTACATTTCAGCCCTTTTGTGTCCACACGCCCTCCTGCCCTCCCGCAGAACCTGTTTGGAGTCCTGGCCTCAACCCTGAGCCTCCCCTTTCTTCTGCTGCTTTCAGATCGCTATGTTTAAGGACTACTGCACACTCCGTGACCCACCTTAGCAAATGTTCCAGTCTTCAGCTTTCACCATGGAATAGCTGCACCCTGCTCACTCTCCTTCTCTGTCTCCTCTCTGCCTCCTATAAACCTTCTGCAGGCCCTCAGCCTCCCAAGTGCTGGGATTACAGGCATGTGCCACAAGGCCCTGCCACTTCTTGTCTTCCTTACCTGCTATCACTCACACTGCCTGGCCCAGTGCAGAAAAGTAGGCCCTTAGACAACGTTTCTCACTCTGAACTGAACCTGTCTTTATTAATCAGGCACCACTGCTTCACTGCCTAATATGAGAGAGAGATAGAACATGAATACCTGCCGTCAGATCATTGTATCCGAGGCTCATATTTAGGTGTTTGGGACACAGCTATTCTCTTCTTCATTCCATCCATAATTCAACTTTGAGCCAAAGAAGGGCGGCATGTGTTCTTATGCACAGCCACCTCCCAGACCTCTGGCTTCCAAGGCAGAGTGGTCAGAGAGAAGCAGAGCATCCAACCTGCCCAAGAGAGCAGCAGACAGCAGAGAGCAGACAACGAGCTGCCCCAGGAATCAGCAGTGAAGGGTGTCGCTGCCCTCTCTGTGCTATGGGACAGGAGGAGGAGGCGGCAGAGCAGCAGGAGCACCAGAGAATGGAGCCCACAATAAACAAAGACCAAGAGAACTGTGTTTATAGAAGGACTCGGGTCGACTGTGCTAGCACCCCCTTCTCTTGGTGGTGCTGGGGACTGAACCCAGCATCTCATGCTCCCCCCTCCCCCATGGAGCTGCACCCGGGCCCTGGCTGTGTCCGGAAGCAGAGGAAGCCGAGGGAAAGCAGCCTGCACGGCCCGTCTCCTACATTCACACTCCCAGCGGTGCCTCCCATTGACCAAACTCAAGGACACTCGAAGGCTAAGGCAGCCTGGGCAGTGTATGCCTGGGCCAGCTCCCCAAGGAGCTGCAGAGCAGGTGTGATGGCAGAGAGCAGGCAGCGTGTGAGTGCACGCGGCATTCACTGGTGTAGACATATACGGGCTGTCTCAAGGAGAAAGAGCAAAAAAGGCTGACACTGGCTGGCTCCAAGAAAAGAACATGGAAGAACACAGACTTTCCATTACCAATTTGCAACTTTTGAGTGGTTCGTTTGGTTTGGGGGTGTGGGAGATAAAACTCAGGGCCTCCTGTGTGCTAGACAAGCGCACACACTGAACTGTACCCCCAACCTCCTCTGAATATTGAACTATGAGCATATACTACCTATTTCAAAAATTAAGTAGCACTGGGACTGGGGAGACAGCTCCATGGCACAAGTGCCTGCCTGGCAAGTGCAAGGTCATGAGTTTGAACCCCGGTCCTGCCAAAAAAAAAAAGACTAGCCTGAGCTACAAAAGTGAGCTGAAGGCCAGCCTGAACTGCAGAGCCAGACTCTGTCTCAAAAAGACAAAAATAAATAAATAAATAAATAAATAAATAAATAAATAACTTGAATTTAAAAAGTGACAGCAAATCAAGGAAAAGTCTGAAGATTGCCACAAGCACCCCAGTTCTCCTCTCCTGAGTGCGTAGGACTGTGGCTCTCTGACCCTGTTGAGTTAGGTGTGGGTGTGAGTCTTTCTTGACTAACGAAACCTGAGCAGAGCCGATGGAATCACATCCAGCAGAACCCCAGGAGCCAAGTGCTGCTGCCCCTTCCTTTTCCCTGCCCAGAGGACTGAGGAGTGTTCACACAGGGGGAACCCAGGTAGCCTCAGCGGCCACCCAGCAGGAGTCTGGTTGCCCAAGTCCAGACTTCTAAAGAGCAGACCCCTCCTCTTCTATCACCAGGTAACACAGGGACAAATAACTTTTGTTATTTACGTTGCTGATGCTGTGGGCTTGTCACCTGTCATCTGTAACTTTCCCTCACTGATAAAGATTGAACTATGTGATTCCTGATGTTATTTTCAAAATCAAAACATGTGATGCTTAAAAATATTTGTTTATCCTCCTGCATGAATACAACCCACAGGCTGGCCAAATAGCTCAACAGATTAAAGTGCCTGCAAGTAGGCTGGAGGTGGGGAGAGGAGGGGCGTGGTGCTCGATCCCCGGGCCTGCTGCACCAGCCCTACTCCCCAGGGCACACCAAGACAGTGATTGAGACTGGGCATGGTGGTGCTGCCCATAATCCCAGCTCTTGGGAGGCTGTAAATGGGCAGATCACTAAGAGTTCGACCTAGTAGTGAGACGCTGAACACCCTATAGACCCTTTCCTAAAATACAAAAAAATAAAAAAAAATGCAATCCACATATTTACACCAACATAAATATCCTGAATTATAATGACATTATAAATATTAATTATGACTATTAATACTAAGCCTATATTTGGCACTATACCAAAACCTCAGGCTGGCCTCATAGCTCAGTGGACCAAAGCACTTGCTTAGGCAGAGCGCAACAGCCAAGGTTCAATCTCTGAGATAGTGATTGAGACTGGCATGGTGGTGCATAACTGTAATCGCAGCGTTTGGGAGGCTGAAAACAGGAGGATCACTATGAATCCAATCTACATAGGGAAACTCTGTAGACCCTGTATCCCTTGTATTAAATGCGTTTTAAAAAATCCTTTAATATAGGTACATGTGAAAAATAAATGATAAAATAAAATTTGTACCTGTTGACAAAGAACTTCTACTCCTAGGGACTAATCCTAAGGAAATTATTTATAATTATGGCTAAAATTATTGAACAATTATTATGCACTATTTACTATTCTAAGTGCTTAATGCAAATTAACTTTAAATACTAGTAGCAGTCCTGTGATGTAAGAACCTATTATGATCTATTCCTGTTGGACTTTTACACAAGGAGCCTGAGGGTTAGAGAAGTTAAATAACTCATTTAAAATTATAAAACTTCAAAGTAGTTACTGAGAGTACAAGATACAGGCTAAAAAGATTCTTATAAAGAAGAAATGATAACACAAAGTTCTCTTTTCAAGATAAGCTAGTAATATAAATGAAACCAATTAAAATATTTTTGAAAGTATGAAATTTTGTTTTATTTTTCCACAAAATGAAAACTAATGTAACTTACATTAACTAAGATAAGTTAAATAAAATAAATTATGTAGCTTACAGCTGGACGATGTCCTCACCAGCTTGACTGCAGAGCCCAGGCTTCACACGTGCAACACCTTGCTCCATGGACACCTGTGCGTGTGTGAGCCACTGAGCTGCCGTGGCACACAGAGGCAGGCCGCATGCGTGCAGCATGCAGTCACAGCTGGCCCGGCACCCTCCCTGGTCGCAGAGCTCTGTCCTACCTTGGTTCTGTTTGTCCCCTCTCCAGGAGGCATCTCTAGAAGGCTCCAGCCCTTTCCCAACTGTACTCCAGGACAAATTCCAGGACAGGGTCTCTGGAATACATCCCACAGCAGCCAAGTAGTGCAACCCTTAGGTGGCCTGCATGCCCAGTTTCATATTAAGCACTCTTCTTTCTTTCAGAGCTGGAGATCTGCCTAGAACCTCACATGCTAGATGATGAGCCTGCTACTGAAGGGCATCTCTAGCCCTACAGATAACTTCTTTCTGGTTTTTTGTCCTTTTTTTTTTTTTTTTTTTTTTTTTGGCATTGAGAACTGAACTCAGGGCCTTGCACTTGCCAGCAGATGCTTGTCCTCTGAATTATATTCCCATCCTTCCTACTGATAATTTGTAAAAGTGTGACATCTTTATCCCCTGGATTTATAGAGCTTAAAAATAATACTTACATTTAGGGCTGGCCAAATAGCTCAGTGGATTAAAGTGCCTGCAAGCAGGCTCAGGGGACAAGAGTTCGATTCCCAGGCCTGCCGTGCCACCACCCCACCCCACTCCTGTAATTGAGACTGGGTGTGGTGGCATGCCCAGCTCTTAGGAGGCTGTAAACAGGCAGATCACTATGAGTCAAATCTAGTAGTGAGACCCTGAACACCCTGTAGACCCTTCCCTAAAATACAAAAAAAAAAAAAAGAATACTTACATTTAGAGTTTGTTCAAATAATCTATATTTAAATTATACCAATAGGCCCAAAGGATGCATTTAGCTACTGATATTAGCAGAGCTAACAGGAGAGAATGGCAGGTGGTTTCCAAGACCGGCTGGCAAGTGCAAGAAGTGACAGGCTCTTTAAGGCCTTGTGCCCGAATGGGAGGGGAGACTTGGAAAGCTTCACAAAGGCAGCAGGACCACAGGGTTTCAGAAACAGGCAAATGCACCTTTGCATCACTACCCTGCCACTTACTGGGTGAATGACTTTGAAAAAGTTACTTAACATCTCTAAACCTCAATTTGCTTTGTAAAACAAGATCGATGAGAGCTGAAGTAGGTGTTTGACAGGCCTGCCAGATGTGCTTGCGCCTGTGGACTGCACAGCGCTACCTAGTGGAGCAGGATAGAGGGCTGACATCCTCGGCTAGGGCCCCTAGACAGCAGATCCTTTGCAGAAGGACCTGCTTCTGCTCTGCACAAAGCCTCATCACCGGGGCCATTTCAGGTCTGGCCACTGTGAGGCATTAAGGAGACTGCAGGTGTGAAGCTCTTGGTGAGTAGCTCTGATCAGAGCCTGCAGTGGGAGTCCTGCAGGACAGAGGTGGCCACCAAGCCAGGACAGACCTGCCCCTCCCAGGGCAGCAGGGACCTCCGAGAGGAAACTGGCTCACTGGGCTCCTTGCACGTGGCAGGAGACCACAAGTGCTGGTGAGTGAGTGAGTCCGAGAATGATGGCCTGATACCTGGCCTTAGGTGCAGAAGGCTATGTAAAAGATGCAATAGTCGCATATTGGGCTTGCACAGTTACCTGGAGCATTACAGTAAAAAGCTCATGCTTTTCATAGTCAATCGGATGGAAGGTTCACCTAGGTTCTAGATCCTGTGCACAGGAACCTGTGTGACACCTTCTGGCAAGAAAGGCACACATGGGCCACATTCTCTCCAACCAGTGCCCCTGTGCACTGGCCACGGTGTGAATCGCAGGCTCTACCCCCGTCAGCTGTGCCAGCCAGCTCTGACTGTGGGTTGCTGCAGCGAGACCCAAGGGCTTGCTCTTCCCAGGAGCTTCCTTGTGCAGCTTCCCAACATTTGCATAGAACTATGGCGCCCCCTTGAGTATCCCAGCCTCCCACACCAGCACCAGCTGAGCAGCTCGCAGCTTTTCTGTTGTCTTTGTCCTTCCTGCTCTAGGGAATTACAGTTCCTCCAGTTGCTGCCTCTGTGATAGCTCAGCCTGTTCTTTCACTTGTTGGGTCACCAAAGGTGGCACTTGTATGTAGGGCTGACAGTTGTATAATAGTAAATTTTCTTTATTTAGGCAGCTTGGTGTAGTTTCTGTCTCTTGACAGTCTTGATGTCAAAATGCTTAGACAAGGGGGGCAACTTTCCTTCACACTTCCCAGTTGGGGTCATTATCTGAAGTCTGGGACACTCCAGAGGACTGGCTGGCTTCATAGGCAGACTCCACTGAGGGCATCTCGGCAGGAGACACCGCCAGCCCAAGTGTTCTGTCTTCACCCTTTCTGGACACTTGGTGAGCTGTAGCTGCATCCCCACTGGAGCCAGATTTGGGGCACTGTGTACACAATGTTTCTCAGCCCTTGGCCTATTACACAGAAGAGCTGTGATGGAAACCAGGAGCTGCAGGATGCTAGGAATGCCTGACTAGAAGGAGACATTAGCCGTGTCCCTTGTGGCCACTCCAGAGGTGTCACCTCTGAGGTGTCACCATGGTCATCACATGCTGCAGGAAGGGACCACGTCAGGGAGGCCTTGTACCATCCCTATCTGTCTTGTCCCCCACTCAGCTGTCCTCGGGCTCTGGGGTTGGTGTCCCACAGAGAAGAGACATCCATGCTGTCCTGCTGTAAGCCATAGCTCTGTTCTGTGCTCTGATGGAACTTCTTGCCCCACCAATCCTGCTAGGGTCACCCTAAACACCTATGCATGAGATAACACAAGGAAGCACCCCAAACTCTCACAGGTGGAGCCAATTGTGATCTACAGGAAGCAGCACCAAGTGCCGGCTGACAGTGACAGCCCAGAGGCTTCCTGGGGCACTTCCAGCGTGTGCAGCATGTCCGTGCGGCATGTGCTGGGACAGTCGCTCTGAAGGGCATCTCCAGGGAGTGTCGGGGACACAGAGCAAATAGGGCACAGGGATTTGGGCTCAGGCCAAGATCAGCTTCCTCAGTGTCTGGGCCACAATCTGAGCAGCTCTCACACGCCTGGAAAGTCATGGGTTTGAGGGGGGCTGTACTTGGCTGCTCCTAAAGCAGAGGGATCCAGGGGGAACTAGGGACCCCACAGCAAGCCCAATGCCAAAGCAGTCAATGGTGGTTTTGTGAGTCTGAAACCTGAGTTGGCCCTAAGTTTGATACCTCAGGACACTGAGGGCAGAAGCACACCTTCTCCCTAGAGACCACACTGCCAGGCTAGGAGAGGAGCCAAAGATCAGGAGCAACGATGAATTCTCCTGGGAGTTTTCCAGTAGAGCAGACACTAGGCAGATCTCAAACATTCACAAAATGATCAACAGATGAAAAATGGAACAGGAAACACAGTTAACTCAGAGAGACTGGATGTGACGCTTACTGCTTATAACTTGAGTGAGTTGCTTTACTTCTTTGGGTATCAAAAATCTCATGTGGCCAGGTATGGAGGTGCATTCCTGTAAGCCCAGCACTTGTGAGGCTGAGGCAGGAGGATTGCTGTGGTTCAACAAACTAAATTCTCTGGCCTAAGCTTAAATTTACAATCCTCCTGCCTCAGCCTCCCAGAGCACATGGATTATAAGTATGTGCCACCGTGCTTGGCCTCCAGGAATTTTCAATAAAACAAAGAACTCACCTGAAACAATGTTAAGCAAAACAAATAGATCTACTTACTCAAGGAGTAAGAAAGGACCGGCAGGAGCTGCTGCCTGATGGTTTGCACTTCTCCTGGACTCTCGTTCAGTTCGCATCTCCACCTTTTTAGCTTCTTGGCTCGGTTCCACACTCTGCCCACAGGATCCACCCTCACAGGAGAGCTGCTGGCAACTCTTGCTTGCTTCTTGAGTGATCATGTTCAATACTGTTTTATTAATAATGGGTTACAGAATGTTCTCTTACTATCTCACCTGCTCACACTGGGCTCCAGACCCTCAGGCAAACTGTTGCTGCCTGCACAGATGGGGCGTGACCTCGCTGGAGGAGTTGGGAGAGGGTAGCAAGTGAGCTGCGAGCACGGGCTCCATGGCCACCACCTTCCCGGAACACTGGCCTACCCTCCACTTGTTCTTGTTCAGATCATGGTTAAACAATGTCCCATTTTTACTGAGAATATTCACAAGCTTATCTGGCTTTATCTTTTGTCTCAGAGTGAGTTCCCTAGAGTCAGTCTTGGAGTTGAGGAGTTCCACACAGCAGAGTCCTTGGAATATGATCTCAGGAAGCAGAGCTGAGCAAGAAAGCAACAGCGGTGAGTGGGGCTGGGGCTGATCCCCTGGGCCCTTCAGAGTCTGCCTATGTTAGACAGCTTCCTCATCACTGAGACACCTGTCTGACACCTGCAACTTAAAGCAGGAACAGGGCTGGAGTTATAATTCAGCAGTACAGAAGCTGCCTGGCAATCACAAGGTCCTAGGCTGGAATCCCAGCATCAAAAATAAAAATAAAGCAGGAGTAATTTATTTCGGATCATATTGTCACACAGTTCGGTTCATGGTAGGCTGTTCCACCGTAGGAACATCAGGCTGGAAGGGTGTGGTGGAGTAAAGTGACTTAGCTCACATGAGCTGGGAGGCAGAACACAAGGTAAACACACCAATAAGAGATGCACCCTCCAAAGGTGTGACCCAGGGACCATGTCCCCCAGGTCCTCTCTCCTACACACCTAACTGTGACCAACAGTGGCTAATCCACTGATGAATATTGTGCCCCATGGTTCAGCCAGCTGTCTAGGTCTTATCCTAGTCAGCTTGACAGTTAAGTTCAGCAGTCACCTAGCCCAAGCTGGGAAGGTGGCACAGCCTTCCTACGTCAGCCGCTGAGCAACAGCTGGAACCTCTGGAAGGGTACTCCCCAGGATGCAGGCAATTTCCAACCAGAATGCACCTGTGAAGTGTTCTCCCTATGGCATTGGGATGAGTACCTGGCTGTGAAGCTGGGGTCACACTGAAAACCACAAGATTCACTGTTCCCTGCTGTGTGTGTTAGGACACTTGGTGGACGCCTCCCTGCAGCCACTCCAGTCTCCGCATGTCACTTCTTCCACTACACAGACGCACAACTACCACCTTTTATTACATACTGTGCATCTCCAAAATCTTTACAAACCTGCCTTTCTAAACCTGAAAGTGTGTTCAAACACCATTATTTCACAGTGGCTTTTCTCACATAGCTAATCTTTTCTTTCATGTTGACTAGGGGGAAAATTAGACTATTAGTTCCCCTTCCAATATTTTCCTCTTTCTAAATCTATTTCTTTTGTAACTCTTGGTTGCAAAGACAGAAAATAAACCTAGTTTAGTTAAAGAGAAAAATAATTTTAGAAGGTTAAATTCACACAATAGGCAAGAAAGCTAAAAAAGCAGGCTTGGGCAGGAGCCCAGACAGAGGTGCATTCAGGCCCCCGCTGCAGGCGCTCTGCTGCGGTGCCTCTGCCCAGACTTCCAGGGCCACTGCCTCCACCCTCGCTGTGTCTCCGGGAGCACAGAGACAGTGCTTAGTGTGAACAGCCCCGCACTCCACTCGCCAGCAGGGAGGAGACAGACTCTCCGCTTCAACCTGTGTTCTGAACAGAACCTCCCTTACCAATTTCACCCAGTACATTGCCAAAAAATAAACAATGGTAGGGGCAAGATTCTAGAATGTAGGGGCTTGGAAAGGTCACTCCGAAACTCAGTAGAGCAGACATGGCTGAAATATACAAGGAGTGTTTAAATAAAACAAATTATTGGGGCTGGCCAGATAGCTCAGAAGACTAAAGCACTTGCTTAGGCAGAGCGCAGCGCTGTGGGTTTGATCCCTGGTGTGCCGTGCCGGCCCAACACTCCGGGCACATTGAGACGGCAATTGAGACTGGGTGTGGTGTCATGTGCCTGCAATCCCAGCGCTTAGCGGGCTAAAAACAGAAGAATCACTACAAGTCCGATCTATGCAGTGAGACCCTGTAGACCCTGTCCTAAATACATTTTTTAAAAGCATTTAAAAAAACAAAACAAATTATTGCTGTAAGAGACACCCTGCCATGGATCTCCCCTAAACTCTCCCCAGCACTCTAAGCACACTCATCCCATGGTTCATGCCCCTTTCTGAAGCAGGTACACAAGGGAAATAACAGTCCAAGGATATTCCTACTAAATAAGACATTGAAAACAAAGTTAGTCATACTTTAAAACTGGAAAATAACACTGGTGAAAAAGGTAAGTGCACCCAAGGGCTGAGTTAAAGAGGGAGGGTGTTATTATGAAAGAAAAAGGCTCTCTGCTTTCCAAAGGTTTGCTTGGATTTTTAAGCATTTTGCACATCCTTAGATGTTAACTAGGTAAGGAAAGAAAGAAGTGAGTAGGAAGTTTTACACAACATACACTGCAGAAGACATTCATTTCTAAATAAAAATATTATATTTTCACAAATTCACCCATGCAACAACTAAAATTCATGGGGCACTATTCTGTACTTAAACCAGTAATGTGAAGGCATGATCCCATCTGTAGGTGACAAAGTTACCCATCCTTTCCTCGATCACCAGGGAGATAGGTAATAGGTGAGAAGTACCTGGCAAACTCATAGAACTATGGAAATTAGCTGCAGTTGAGACAACCAATTGAGGCCTTGGTGAATCTAGGATTGGTGTGTGTCCTCCTAAATCCACACTGGACGCTTAATCCCAGTTTCCCATGTTAAAAAGGGAGACCTTGGAAAGGTGATTAGGCCAAGAGCATGGTGCCCTATTGATGCCTTCATTCCACTGTGGCCCTGGGTGAATTAGGGTTCTTGATAAAAAGGCGAATCTGGCCCCTCCTCCTTCTCTTTCTGGCACATGCTCTGTTCCCATCTTGCCTTCTACCATGGCACAGCAGAGGCAGCTAGCAGGTCTTTGCCAGGTGCAGTTTGTCCTTGGACTTCTCATTCTCTAGAACTCCATGAAATAAAGCTTTCATACTGGGCGTGGTAGCACGGCCTGTAATCCCAGCTCTTGGGAGGCTGTAAACAGGCGGATCACTACGAGTCCAATCTAGTAGTGAGACCCTGAACACCCTGTAGGCCCTTCCCTAAAATACAGGGGGAAAAAAGCTTTCATATTTATAAATTGCCTGGCCTCAGAAACTAGAGTCTCTATCAGGTTGGGAATTTTAATACTTCTGTGAACTTTCTTATGTGTGTCCTTGGGCAGCTAAAATATTCACCCATATGAAGTGCATATTCAGCAATAGACTTGAGTGCCAGGGCTTTCACAGACACTGCCAAACAGATCTCCACAGTGCTGTGCAAGTGAATGTCCCCTGCAGAGTGTGTGGACAATTGGTTCCATGTCCTCATTAAGACGTGAAGTTGGCCAGTGTCCTGGGTGAGGTGTAGCACATTTTAGACCACTTTAATTTGCTTTGCTGATCATGGGCCCTTTTATACTTGCGGCTATGAAGAGTTTATCTTTGCATGAAGTATACCTATTTCCACTTGTTCTAAACAGTGCGTTGCCTGTTTTGTCACTGATTCCTCCTTTGTCAGTGGTGTGTGTTGCACATATAGTCTCCCATCTTGGTCCTCGGCTTGCACCATCACGCATGGCTTCCTGGCTGGGAGGCCCTCTGAGAGGTGCGTCACTCAGCCACTTCTTCACTGTGCAAACATCCCAGAGTGTGCACAGGGACAGGACCTAAAGACACTTGTCATGTTGCAGCCTCTCCTGGACTAAAACTTCTCATGCAGAGCATGACTGTGTCGCCAGTCAATTGGTTCAGTGTGAGCACGCCCAGGTGCGCTGAGCCAGCGACCAAGTTGCGGTGGTGGTGCACACGTGTAATCCCAGGGCTGAGGAGGCTGAACACTGGAAGATCACTACGAGTCTGAGCTGCATAGTAAGACCCTATACCACATACATAAATTTAGGACTAGCCAGGTAGCTCAGCAGACCAAAGCACCTGATTAGGAAGGTACAAGGACAGGCGTTCGATCCCCGGCATGCTGTACCATTCCCACCCCCAGGGCACGCTGCGATGGCAACTAAGACTGGGCATGGTGTTGTGTGCCTGTAATCGCAGCATTTGAGAGGCTAAAAACAGGAGGATCACTGAGCACTGAGTCTGATCTATGTAGTGAGACCCTGTAGACCCTATACTAAACAATATATATATATATATATGCACACACACACACACACACTCACACACACACAAATACATACATTTAAAAAAATTGTAACTCAAAATTTGAAAATGTAAGAAAATTTATCAATAAAACTAGATTTGGTATTTTGTGGGGAAGAATTTTAACTAATGGTATTTTTTTAACCAATTTATGCTCATTTTATTTATTTTTTTTAACTTTATTTATTTATGTTATGGCCGCTCAGCCTACCCTGGTGGTGGGGCTGGCGCAGCACGTGGTGCCAGGGATCACAGGTGCCACAGACCCTGCGGTTGCCTAAACTTGCCTAAGCAGGCACTTTAGACCACTGAGCTATCTTGCTGGCCGTTAACTAATGATGAAAAGTTTTGAAAGACAATTATATTTACTACCTCTTTTTTTTTTTAAAGTTTATTTTAGTTTGTTAAACCTCATGTATTTGTTTGTCTTATGGCTGGCTCAGCCTTCTGGTGGGAGAGGTTGGGGGCGATGCAGCATGCGGTGCCTGGGATCGAGCTGCGGTCCCTGCGGTGAACCTAAACTTTCCGACACACGTGCTTTAGACCACTGAGCCATCTCACCAGCCCTGTTTACTACTTCTTGAATCTATTTGCTAAGTTATTTTTTTTACTAGTAATGTCCTTTCTATCAAAACTTTCTAATCTGTTAGTATAAACTCAATCAAACTTACTTGGTATTTTTAAATCATTCCTTATTATAACTTTTTATTTGTTGTGTTTTTTTTTTCTTTTTCTTTTTTGGCGGGACTGGGGTTCGAACTCATGACCTTGCACTTGCCAGGCAGGTGCTTATGCCAAGGAGCTATCTCCCCGACCCCAAACAACTTATTTCTTTACAATTTTTTTTTTTTTTTGTCGGTGCCAGGGATTGAACTCAAGACCCTGCCCTTGCCAGGCAGGTGCTTATTCTACTGAGCTATCTCCCCAGCCCTGTTTTGTTTTTTTATTTTAGTGCAGAGTCTTCAAGGTATAGGATCTACAGGGTCTCACTATGTAGATCAGACTCCTAGTGATTCTCCTGCTTTCAGCCTCCCAAGTGCTGGGATCACAGATGTGCACCACCATGCCAAGTCTCCATTGCCATCTCAGCATGTCCCGGGGGCAGCACTGGCATGACACACTGGGGATCGAACCCTTGCCATTGCATTCTGCCTAAGGAGGTGCTTTAGTCCACTGAGCTATTTGGCCAGCCCTACCTTGTCATGATTTTTTTAAAAAAATTATTATTTATGTATTTGATATTATATATTTGCAGCTTGGACTCATAGTGATGCTCCTGTCTCAGCCTCCCCGAACTGGGATTACAGGTGTGTGCTACCACATCTGGCTTCAGGGGCAGGCATAACATGCAGTGCTGGGGATTAAAACTGGGTCCTTGTGCTTGCCAGTCAGGCGCTTAGACCACCAAACTATCTCTGCAGATAATTTTTCATGTTTATTTTTTGAAATCTCTTTATTCTTAGTCAAACTTTGCCCTAAGCTGTCAATTACATTATATTTTGAATTCCAACTTTAAGCTTTGCTTATTTTCTTTGTTATAGGTTTTTTTTAATCTCTGCTGTTGGTTTTATTATTTCCTCCTTTCCCTATTTCAGCCAGAGGCTTAGCTTATGGTTTTTACCTTTTCTCTCGCATAGGCAAGAAGGGTATTGCAGCGTTTTCTCCTGTCTGCCACTTCAGCTGAACACCACAGTGTCTATACATAGTTCGCTTTCATTTGGTTCTTTCTCAGTTATGTTCCCGTCTCCCTTGCTATCTCCTTGCTGATCTGAGTGACTCCCAGTATGGTTTCCATTTCCTCCTAGGTGTGGTGACCTGGTCGGGACACAAGTTCTCCTCCCTTGTGATACCAAGGCTCTGCCTCCTCTGCGCTGGCCTGGAATTCTACAATGAGTCTGGGGTTTCTTCTAACACAAGTGAGTAGGGTCAGTTAAAGCAAATCCAGACTTCGGTACATAGACTTTATTTCAAAAGACCATTGCCGGACTGAGGAGATAGCGCCAGCAGTCTAAGCGCCTGCCCAGCAAGCACAAGAACTGGGATTCAGTCCCTGGCACGGTGTGTCATGCCGGCCCCAGAACCCCTGGTGCACCAAGTTGACCACCAAAACTGGGCTTGGTGGTGCACATCTGTAATCCCAACGCTGGGGAAGCTGAGATAGGAGCGCTGCTACAAGTTCGAGCCACAGAGCGAGACCCTGTACCAAATAAATAAAAGATTTTTTTGAAAAAGAAAGAAAAAAGGAAATATTATTGCAGAAGGGAGAGAAATTATTGCAACAGAGGATGGCATTTCAGTAGGAAGAATGCTCCAATCCACAGAGCAAGTATGCAAAGATTGAGCAAAAGGGCTTTTTTTTCTTAAAGGGAGAAGAAAACAATGCTAGGAAAAAGCCTGGCGTGGGTGGTGAGCAAGTGGCCCAACAGACAGCTGGTCAGGAAAGTCTTTCTTTGGGGCAAGTGTTGTTAGGCAAGGGGGGTCCCACGGCCTTGTGCTGGCTCCAGCTAACAACGCACCAGAGTTCAAGGGTGGTGGGGGAGGCAGAAGTTCAGTGTGGGCCAAGGTGCGGGGCATCCTGCCCAGACTGTCTGTGGGGATAAACAACTCAACAAATTGTTAAAGGAATAAAAACCTTCTTGGGGGACCTGGGTCTAGTTTTGCCACAGGTCGACAAAGGCATTGCCATACTTGGTAGTGAACTATTTTTTGGACTCAGTAGGATGGAAAACTTCCTTCTTTCTTTCCTTTCTCTTTCCCTTTCTCTCTTTTTCTTTCTCTTTCTCTCTTCCTCATCTCTCCCTCTTTCTTCTAAGAGTCAAGCTATGATGCCTAGCTCAAGCAGTGTCTGTCTCTGTTGTCCAGGCACAGAGCCTGATTAAGGTTGGCGCTATGAGCAGTGACCAGTGTTTTGAGATAGGTGGAGAAGCATAGCCCTGTCACACTGCCACCTCCTTGGCCTAACATGTTCCAGTGTCACTGTGTGTGGGGGACTCATGAATGCTTATCTGTCCATGCTAGAGACACTCTGACCACCATGCTTCCAGCCTGCACCAGAGGTCCTGACCACAATCATATTTATTCTCCCATCACTGGCCACCCTGCCTGAACCCCAAGGGGAATTCAGCACTTCTCCCCACAGGAACAGAATTCAGTGTCCAAGAGAGTCCTGAAGATTACAGAAAATTCCCACAGTCGTCTGGGGCCCTTGGTCCTTCAAAAACAGTACGACGTTTCATTCCTAAGGGTTTTCTCCTTAAAACATTGGTACCAGTGAAAGAGGAGGGAGGACCTGGGGATACAGGATATCAACACCCCTTGTTTTCTTTTTTTTTTTTTACCATCTCATTTTACTGGATTAAAAAATATAAACCAGTAGGAACCAGGACAAAAGATGGGAAAAGAAATATATAATGGAGAAAAGATCAGAAACGACAAGTGAGAGAAGCAAGGAAAGAAGGAAGGTCAGGACCTCAAGTCATGGGCTGGGGGGCTGGGGAGATAGCTCAATAGAAAAGCACTTGCCTTGAAAGTGCAAGGGCCTGAGTTAAATCCCTGGTTCTGGAAAAAACAAAAAAGTGTTGAAATCAAGCCATTGGCTGGGGAGGTAGCTCCATGGCGCAGGTGCCTGCCTGGCAAGCGCAAGGTCATGAGTTTGAACCCCAGTCCCGCCAAAAAAAAAAGACCCCAAGTCGGGGCAGAAAAGTGGTTTCTCAGGACTGAACATTATTTTATTTTATGACAGTTTTCTGGTATGAGGCTTGGGGCCCCGACTAAGGAGGGTCTCAGAAGGTGGGGGCTCAAGGGCTAGGGACGAGGCAGTGGGTGGCAATCCATCGGCAGTGATATACTTCTCACAGGCTTCATAGATGATTTTGAAGGCCCATACAGTGGCGCAGGGTATGTCAGTGACAGGGTCCCCATCAGGGCCCTATCAGTATAGGGCCGGACAATGGAACACCCCTTGTTTTCCATTTTCTTGAAGCAGCTAGGTTATCACTGCTAATGCATACACCCCAATCCAGGAGCCATGGCCATGCTTTTCTGAGTGCGGACAAGGGGTGCTCAGCCCTGGCTCAGCCTGGCCTTCCCTGGCCCCACAGTACCGTGTTTTACTGAGCTCTCTCTCACACTTCATGTATGCCGCAGTACTCTGATAACGGCCTCTTAGCTTTTCGTCCATGTCAGCAGTAAAGACTAAGAGAGCTCCAGGGCTCTGGGTTGGTCATTTCTTTTTTTGTATGTGTATCTAGAACATGATCTTAAATGACTGCCAATGTTTTAAATGCTTTATGGTTATTTATTGACATAAATTATTCTACTTCATTAAGGCATCAGTCATTCTAGAGAACTACCATTCTTATTTTCTTGGTACAAAACTACTTGGTCTTTATATACTTCTTTTAATAAAACTCATAGCCTAGTTTGCTAATATTTTTTATATAATTTTCATATTTATAGATGAGATTGCTATATAGCTTTTGTATATTGCCTTAGTTACTTTTCTCTCATTGCTGGGACAAAATACCGAACACCCAAAAATAAAGAAAGAAAGATTGATTTGCTCACAGTTCATGGAGTTTCAGTCCACAATCAGCTGGCTCCAAAGCAGAGTGGCACAGGGCAGAGGGCTGCTGTTCACTGCAGCAAAGACAACAAAAACACAAGAGCAAAAAGGAATGAGCTGCAAGAGCAACCTCTTTCCCTCCCTTCTGCTGTATGCAGGCTGCCCAGCCCAGGGCAGGTGTAGCACTCATATCTATAATCCCAGCATTGGATCATGAGTCAAACAAAAACTGTAGAAGGATCTGGGGAGATAGCTCCGTGGCACAAGTGCCTGCCTGGCAAGTGCAAGGTCATGAGCTTGAACCCTGGTCCTGAAAAAAAAACTCTAGAAGCCAGGCTCCACAGCTATATGAGGCTTTGGGGGAGACATCTGGACACGAATCATAACATATATAATACTTAAAATCTTGAATTTGGGTGCTACAATTTTCTATTTAGAAAAGGTCTAAACATAGGACTGGTCTGTGCCTTCACAGCTTGCTAGAGCTCACCACTAGAACGGCTCCTCAGTGGGCCACATTACACAAGAGCTTCGCGTGTGTGATAAGCTCCTGCCTGCCTGCTGTGGGCCAGGCACCGTCACAGGCGCAAGGAGCAGCTGGCGGGCCAGGCAATGTCATGTGGACTGTCCATGGTGACAGAAGGACAGAACAGAAGGAAATGGAGGGTGTGGACATGGAGAAAGTGGCGTCAGGCTTAGGGAATGAACAGTCTGTTGGGTCACACAGCACGAAGACACACAGAATGCAGGAAACAGATCCCACCTGGCTGAAATAGGAACAGCGGAGAGAAAATGGAGGACAGGGCCCGATGTGAGTGAGCCCGGGGTAGCCAGCTCTGCACAGCCATCACTTCAGGGAGACAGATGCCAGCTCAGTGAGAACATCATGGCACTTAGGACACTCAGCTGTCACTCTATAGGAGATCAATACCTATTTGAGTCTTAAGCAGGGGACCATATTAATTATAAGTCTCGTAGGCATGGTGGCATATCTTCTAGAGGCTGAAGCAGGAAGATTACAAGTTCAAGCCCAAAATGGGCAGTTTAGCCCAAAAGGCCATGTCCCAAAATAAAAAATAAAGGGCCAGGATGTAACTCAGTGGCTAGACATGCCTTGCCATAAAAACCCAAAGATAGCTTTGTAAATACACAAGTGTGTGTTTAATGTTATCAAGGCCTTTCAAGGTGGCCAGGTCAGCTGGAGACGGGAACACGGCTGCAGCCAGGGCACTGGATGACACAACATCATGGTGAGAAGGGGCCCCACTCTTCCTCTCTGTCCACACTTACCTCCTTTACCTTCCAGTTTCTGGCCCTAGTAGCCACTGGGACCTCCCTTCTACCAGGGAAGAAGGGCAGCTTCTCTTCACTGTCCTCACACATACATCAGCTTCCTGCCTTCTCCTGCCCACCTGCCCACCTGGCCTCCACGGTGATGGGCAGCAGTGGCTGTCTTCCCAGGCTCCCTCCTCCCAGGCCTCCACCTCGGGCCCTCCCGCACTTCCTGGCCAGCACCTTCACTCCTGGAGCATCTGTGGTGGCCCAGCTTTTTCACAGCTTCATTCAACTGAGCCCACAGCATTGGCCAGTTTAGTACCAAAAGTGGCAGCAAGAACGCTGAGCTCTCAGGTGGAAATCCTGTTTGCTTGCTTGTTTGTTTGTTTGTTTGTTTGTTTGTTTGCTCTCTGATGCACTGGGTTAATAGACATCAATGCTCTTGGTGCATAGTAAATGACAACCTCTGATGATAAGCATTACTTTAGTTGGGCTGAGGCTGTGGCTCAGATGGGAAAATCAGGCCTCACATGCGCAAGGCCCTGGGTTTGATTTCCATGTACACCCCTAAAAATAACTATTGTTTCAGTTATCACAGGTGATTTACTTAGCTTGTTAACTGAATCAAGACATGAAGTTCACTTAAATAGAAGTGAGATGCCTGAATATTCTTATCTACAAAAATGATGTCTCAAGACTTACATACTTGGAATATACTAATTTCTGGGCTGTTTTATCCTACACATTTTAGATTTGTTGCTTATTCATTTTAGCAATTAGTTTCTTTGGATTTGGGCCACAGGGTCTGGCCACCACACTGGCTATGTTTCGACACTGTGGAGAACAGTTTTCAACACCTTTATGGGCTGCTTTGCTGACCCATGTGCACTGTACGGAGGCCAGTGTGACTGGTGGTGTCTTTCTTAGAGCTCCTTCCTCAAGGTCACTTGGGGCATGCTCTTCAGGGCACAGCCCCACACATGCAGCTTGGAGTGAGAGTCACAGCCAACATCCTGGGCCAAGTTCCGGAGCTCCTGCACGCCCTGGCCCCCCAGTGCTCATGGGTCCCAGAGCTCACTCTGCGCTGATGAGCAGGGACTGCTGGGCGCTGCGTCTGGGCACTTCTGGCTCTGTGGCCACTCCAGACCTAGCAACAGGAGCAGCAGACACAGCGGTTTCACTATGAGGACTGCGCTGAGGGAAGAGGAGGCCGCACTCAGCGTTTCAGGTTTCTTCACGGTGAGCCTTCTTAACCTACTTGACAGCTCTCCTCCTCATTAGCACCTTCCTGGCTCCCATATAGCACTTAGATACTTCGCAGCAGAGTTTCCTGACCAAGTCGTCTCCTCCTAGGATCCAGGGAAGGCACAGAGGTGTGTCAAGCATCTACGGCAGTAGAGTCTTTCCGCTTCGGTGGCGGTGCGCATACAGAAACTTAAACGTTCAGAATTTCTACGTCTAGCCAGTAACTTGCTGCAGCTTTTGGCTGAACACTGGTGCCCCTGAACTTTGGAACAGTATTTCTCAAGAACTAGAGAGAGTTGAACATGGTAGAAATAACAGGCAGAATGCTTCACTGTTTTTGTTGTTTGGGGATTTTTAATGTGGTTTTGTTTGATTGTCCGTTTCTTGGAACCCAAGGCCTTCACACTGAGCTATGTTCCCAGCCCAACTTTTATTTTTTGCTTGGAGATAGTCTCACTAAGTCTTTAAGTTGCCCAGGCTAGACACAAATCCCCTGCCCTCCTGCCCAGCCTGTCAGAGCACTGTTGGTCTTGGTGGTTCTCCAGAGACACAAACGTTAGCAGATAATGACAAGTGTAGCTCAGGATACGATAGGGGAGAAGGCGCCTTCAGAGACAGAAGCAGCTGGAGTGCGGTCCACCTTTCCAACCAAGGTAACCAGCAAGACCCAGGAATTGGAAGAGCACTGGTTTATCACGCCCACACAGATGTCAGCATCACAGCTGGGAGTAGGGACACTAAGGAAAAAGCAACTGATGTGGAAGGAGTATATTCTGAGCTGAGCAGAACAGAGCAATCGAGCAGTTAGAAAGATCAGATGAATAGAAGAAAGAAAGGGACTAATGGTTCGGGAACACATTTCATTATGATGGCAAGCAAACTGAGCAGAAGGGTGGGTGGGGACAAGAACACTAAGGCTAAAGGAATATTAGGCTCGGTGTGGTGGTGCACACCTGGGACCCCAGCACTCTGGGAAGCTGAGACAGAAGGATCACAAGTTTGAATCCAGCCTGGGCAACTTAGTCACTTAGTGAAATCCTGCCTCGCAATAAAAAAGAAAAGGAGCTGGGAATGTAGCTCATCAGTGAGGGCCCCGGGTTCAGTCTCCAGCACTGCAAAACCAAAAACAAAATTTCAGAATGTATCTTTGTATTATATTATGAATATTACTGCAGTATCTGCCTTAATTTCATTCAAACAAAAAGACGATGGCATATAATCATTCAAATCTGGTTCAGTCACAGTTTTATAAGTTATTTATTGAGTGAGATAAATTTTAAAAAGCAAGGTATAGTGATGTATACCTGTAATCCCAGCACCAAGGAGGCTGAGGCAGGAGGATCACCATAAATGCAAGGCAAGCCTGGGCTATATAGTGAGTTCAAGGCCAACTTGAACTATATAGCAAGACCCTGTCTCAAAAAAATTTAAATTACAATGAAATAGCTAAAAAGGTAGCTTGTGTACAGAGTTCCGGTAATTGCTGGCGAATCTTGCATTTAACCCTGGTGTCTTAGTTACTTTTACTCGTTGCTGGGACAAACACCCGACACTCAAAATGAAGGAAGGAAAGGTTTATTTAGCTCACAGTTGCTGGAGGTTTCAGTCCATATTCGGCTGGCCCAAGGCTGAGTGGAACAGGGCAGAG
>PVKN010010377.1:0-22705 GCA_004027915.1 Capromys pilorides
ACTATAATTGCTATAACTGCTTAACAAGTTAATTTGTTAGTTTTTTAAGCATTAGATAGATATGGCCAGCTAATTTTGATTAAGGATAAACTTTTATCATCATAGACAATAAAGTATTTCTTAATAAAAGCTCAACATTTAGTGTTAGTACTGAAATCAAAGTAGTCTTGATTATTTTCAAGAATTTTTGTTAGATGAAAAAGAAGTCAGGTGTTGTAAGTACTATAATGTGTAGTGAGATCAATAATATCTGACTTTATTGCATTTATTTGTTGAGAAGTGTGCTGGCTGTGTAAAGACCCTAAGGACAGGAATTATATCTTAGTCTGTCTGTGTCCCCAGGGACCAGCCCTTTGTTTATCTAGCTACTGAAAGGGAGAAGGCACCACCCCACAAGCCCTTTCCCAAGCTCATTTGCTGCCTTTCCAGTCCAACAAGGACCCAAACTGTGTGTTTGCTGTCTACAGACTTGGCTGTCGCATTCCTGGAAGATGCAGCTTTTCTGTAAAGAGTTTCATATAGAAGGGCTGATGAGATTTAGGAATGGTGTCAGGTTTTGAAGACAGCCCCAGTCAGTCTTTGCTAGAGAGGATGAAGCATTTTAATTAGACTTGTAAAAAGGTTTCTGAGCTAGAGTTGGTTCTTAGGGTTACCTAGCATCAGAGGACATGTCTTGTGATTCATTCCCCTAGAGCAGTGATGGCAAACCTCTTAGCGCTTTCAGTGATACAAACAGCCTGCTGCAGCACGTGTGCCATAGGGTTGCCACTATTTGAAGCTAGAAAATAAGAACCTTTTACCAAAAGAGAAAGAATCAAGTGTGGAACTTCTGCATGTTCTTCCTAAAATACCATTTTATTTAATTGACTTGTATTATCTAATCAGATGAAGTATCTTTTTGAATAGCAAATAGCGTTTAAAAGTAAAAGTTAAAAGAATTTTGTCGGTGGTAGTGTACTTGTCTGGCATGCTGCGAGACCTGTGGTTCAGTTCCCAGCCAGGCATACACAAAACAAAACAAGACAAAGTAGAATTTTGATTCTGCTGAGGAAAGGTAGGAGAGCAACGTAAGAGGCCACCATGTGTCCTGTGTAGTGCTCAGTATTTTGCATATTCTGGCAGGACAATTTATGGTGCAGCCCAGTGAGATTATTGGCTCCCCCCCCCCATAATTTGCAAAGGATACAAATGTGATTTACAGAGATTAAATGCTTTGCCCCCAAGCCACCACTTTGGGGAAAGGCAGAGAGCCTTTGCCTAAGATACTACAGTGACCTTTTCCTGAGCCAGGTGTGGTGGCACACACCTGTAATCTCAGCATTTGGGAGGTTGAGGCAGGTGGATTGCTGCTAGTGCAAGGCTAGTCTACATTGTGAGACCGTGTCACCAAGAGACTAAATAAATAAATAGATTTGAAAGGGTTAAACATCTAAAATTATTTTAAAATTAGCTCAGAAAGAAGCCTAGTGAGTTTTTGAAAAATAATTATTTGGATTTTGAAAGGAAAAGTTACCATTTAATAATGAAATCTCATTTTCATTGTTCAGTTTTGCTGAAAGCAAAATATCTCAGGAATAAACCTGAAAGGGAGATGTGTATTATACAGTGGAAGCAACACTCAGCCCCTCTCTAGAGAATTCGCCTGTAGTGATCTATGCAGCGGTAAGGCGTGATTGGCCCTCCCGCCCTCAAGAGCTTCCTGTGTTATGATTTAAAGAGTGAACGAGTGAAGGGTGGGGCTAATGAGCAGAGAGTGTTGGTGATTGGGCCAGCTGGGCTGCCTTTCACTCTTGGCCAGGAATGTGGTTTGAAGCACTGGGAAGTTACCGAGATTCTGAAGAGCTTGCAAAAATGTGGCTGTCAGAGAGGGAAATGCACAGGAATTTGAAGACAGCGTTAGAAAGCGTTCCACCCACAGTTCGCGTGCTTTCAGCGGCTCAGTTTTAACAAGACAGATTCTAAGTTAAGGTAGGATTCTTTTCTCTCTCAGTACAAAGGATTTAGATGGAGGAGGAGTCAGAGATGTAAGTTCCTGTTTGCACAGTAACTTGTGTGTGCTCCACTGTGGTGAAAAGTCTCAGAATCTACTGTTGCTCGCATGTGTTTTCATGCACATCATTGGCATTGTAAATCAAAATTTTATCCAGCATACAAAGTGGTTTCAGTGTGATCTTTTAAATGGAGAATTTTAAATGGTCTTTGGGGTTTTGTTTTTTGAGCCATAAAAATCTCATTTACTTAGGATTTTAGGATGTAAGCAGTTATCTACACTTTTAGAAGGATTTCACATGGATGGGTATTTTGACAATGTGGGGAAAAAGTAAGATTTGAACGTCCCCACTATTTTACCAGTAGTAAAATAAAAACTTTCGATCAAGCATCCACTCATTTAATCTTCAAAAATAAAGACGTATTTTTCTAGTATTTGGGGGAAGCACATCTCTGAAATTGAGAAATGTTCTTTTGTAATCAAATGGATCTCAGATTTGTGAGCCTTAGTGTGTGATATTGAGATTCATACATTCTTCTGTCCTCAAGACTGTCTCCAAAAAAAAAAGACCGTCTCCAGTTACTGTTTTAATCTCTGATTCCGTGAGGACAGGTTTAGAGCGTTGGGGTGGGGTAGGGTAGGGTGAGTGGGAGGGAAAAGCTTCTCTGGGGAATGATTTTGTCTCCATATGAACAGTTGCCTAAGGAGATCTGGGGTTCCCTGGTCTTTGCGATCCCTCACAGCTCCCACTTTTACTGAATGTAAAAGCAAAAAATGTTTGTATAAGAGTGGAAATGAACTTGAATTCCAAGTACTATTTCATGCTTCTGTTTGCCTCAAGACACCTTTTTTTTAAAATGTATTTAGTACAGGGTCTATAGGGTCTTACTACACAGATCAGACTTGTAGTGATCCTCCTGTTTTCAGCCTCCCGAGCACTGCGATTAAGTGTGCCACCACACGGATTCTCAGCAGTGTCTCGGTATGCCCAAGGGCAGGGCCGGCATGGCAGGCCGGGGGTCGAACCCTGGCTGCTGCACTCTGGCTAAGCAGGTACTTTTGTCATCTGAGCTATCTGGCCGGCCCTCAAGACACCTTTTTTAAAAGTACATTTAGGGGCTGTGGAGATAGCTCCGTGGCACAAGTGCCTACCTGGCAGGTGCAAGGTCGTGAGGTCAAACCCCAGTCCTGAAAAAAAAAAAAAAGTACATTTAATGTGCTTTTTCAGATTTGCAAGACATTATTTAATATTGTAAAATATTTTTAATATAAAAAAGCTGTTAAGGAAAAATCTGTCCTGTAGCTCTTCTACCCCAGTATAATCCTTTTAACATTTTGAAGTGTACATTCTTGGTCTTTTTCAATAAATATGTTGTAGGCTAATATAATCAATTAACTTTCTAGGTTTAGGTTAACGTTCTTTAGGTTTTATTTCTTTATTCATATTTGCAGTACCTAATGATTACATTCCTCATTGGAATTAGAACACGTCCGTAATGTATTGTGATTCTTTTTTCATCCCCCACCCCTCCTATCTCTTGATCTCCTTAGGAAACTTTTTGAAAAGATATTTAAATTCCAGCACTTTGGGAAGCTGAGGCAAGAGGTCTGCAAATTTAAGCCCAAGCTGGGCAACTTACTAATTTCGCAAGACCCTGTCTCAAAATAAAAATATTTAAGAAAGCGAAGAGGATGGTGGCTGGTGACATAACCTCGGTACAGACGTCCTGGATTCAATTCCCAGCACCAAGGAAAAAAGTTTAACTTTTAATTAAATTAATTTTAATACCCACAAATATCACTGAACTTAGGTGCATTACCCCCTAGCTCTGCTGGTGAAAAAAATCATTTAACCATCCCATCCTCAATTTTTTTATTTGTCAAATAGAAATAAATCATATCAAGCAAGTTATTCTGAGTTTAAATGAAAACTATTGTAAAACAGTATAGAGCCTGACACAAAATAAATGTAAACCATTATATTTTATTTGCTATTTCTCCTATAATAATAATAATAATTTCTCCTAATAATAATATTAGGAATTATTATTTGTAAAAATTTAAAGAACCTGGAGTTTTGTTCATTTTTTTTCTTTGATTCAGTCCCATGTAAAGGCTCAGAAACGTGGTAAAGAACAACAGCTTGACATTATGAATAAGCAATACACACAACTTGAAAGCCGTTTGGATGAGATTCTTTCTAGGATTGCTAAGGAGACTGAAGAGATTAAGGACCTTGAACAGCAACTTACTGAAGGTGAGAAGTATGATTTAAAGTAAATCCACTGTTAGCAAAAGAAAGGTGATAGGCATTTGACTGGATATTGACTGAATATGGGTTCGTGTATAATACTAATAGTTGATAGGAAGTATATGTAGAATATCCACAAGTGATTAGTAGAATTTTAAAAAATAATAATAATTTCAGGGTCAGGGAGATAGCTCAGCAGCATAAACACCTGCCTGGCAAGCCCAAAGTCATGAGTTCAATCCCCAATACCCCCGCAAAAAAAAAAAAAAATTCATTTCAATTATGTTTTATTGCATTGATGCCCAGTGAATCAGGGCATCACTCTCAGTGGGGAAGACAGAACCTGGCACCATAAGCTCAGTCATGTGGTGGACTTCTCCTTTATACCTGAAAGGCACAAACCCCTTTCAGGAGCAAAGAAACCATTGGCTCGAGAAAATCTAATCTTAGATTGTGATTGTGAAGAAAAGTGTAGAAAGAAAAAAAATTTTAAGATTTGTTTTTGCAATACACATTTTTAAATAGTGACATCCCCATGTTAATCAAAGAGGAGAAGGACAATTTAGGCTGTAACAGAGAGCCTGAAAGCCCTGCTCCCATCCTACCATTATCAATGGGTCACTTGGGATAAGTTTTATTTTTTGCTTGCTAACTAGCTGTTGGGAGGTTTAAAAAAGAATATTCATAAAGTGTCTGGCAACATACTGCTTCTGTTTTTTAATTTGTTTTTTCAAGTTTTCCGGTTACATTTTTATGTTGCTAGTCTTCAAGTCTCATGAGTGGCTTCTGTGTGTGTGTTCAGCAACAAGAAGTCACAGTATTGCAGCACATTTTAAATAGTTTTGTTTGGAGGACCTGGATTGTAGCTCAGGAGCACAGTGCTTGCCTGGCAAGTGCAAAATCCTGAGTTCCATTCCCAGTACCAGAAAAGAGAGAGAGAGAGAGAGAGAGAGAGAAAGAGAGAGAGAGAGAGAGAGAGAGGAGAAGAGAAGAGAGGGGGAGAGAAAAGAGAGGGGGAGAGAGAAGAGAGAGAGGTAGGGGAGGGAAAGGAAAGAGAAGAAAGAAAATTATTTTACTTGGAAATTAAACTTTTGCAGTATAAGTTTGGTACTTTGTAAGCGTTTACAACTAAGTATACTAAATATAGTATTTTAATTTTACCTGCTTAATATTCCCAGGCTACAAATAGGAAGAAAATTATCATTGTATCTTTTTTATTTTTTAATATATTTGGTTTTTACAGGCTCTCACTATGCAGCTTGTACTCATAATGATTCTCCTGTCTACAGCCTCCCCAGTGCTGGGATTATAGGCATACACCACTATGCCCAGACTCTGTGGCCACCTCAGCCTGCCCTGGTGCCAGGGATCAAACTGTGACTCCTGCACATGCCTAAGCTTGCCTAAGCAAGCGTTTTAGTCCCCTGAGCTATCTTGCCAGCCCCTATCATTATATCTTAAAAAGAAAACTAAGATAAGATGTAATTAAAATCTTAGAATTTTACTCTTAGTTACAACAAATAAGGAAATCAGAAAGAACTTTTAAAATATACATTATTGTCCCTTTTCTGTCTTGCTTAGGCCAGATAGCAGCAAATGAAGCTCTCAAGAAAGATTTAGAAGGTGTCATTAGTGGATTGCAAGAATACCTGGGGACCATCAAAGGCCAAGCAACTCAGGCCCAGAATGAGTGCAGGAAGCTACAGGATGAGAACAATACTTTGCTCCAAAGGTTGACTGAAGTTGAACAAGAGAGAAACGAATTGGAAATCATTGCCATGGATGCAGAAAATATGAGAAAGGTATGACTTATTTCTTCCTGATTATTTTCCTTCACGTCAGAAGTAGAAGATAATCTCCAAAGTAAGTTGAAAAGTTAGAGGGGCCAGGGAGATAGCTCAGTAGAATAAGCACTTGCCTGGCAAGCGCCAGGTGCTGAGTTCAATCCCCAGTCCCACAAAAAAAAAAGTTGAAAAGTTAGAAAAAGTAAAATTGTAAGTGAAAAAAGTATTAGTGGCTATTTAGTTAGCTTTTTGTTTAAAAAAATTTTTTTTTCATTTCTTTAGCTGTGGCATGTTTGTAATAATTATTTTTCCTTTGCTAAGGAAAAGCACAATTGTTTTAGCTGTATTTCTGCCCTTGAAAGGTATTGTGTTAAATAACTGTAAAGAATATGAAATTATATCTAATGCAAGTATATTGAGAACAAAAACAAATGCTCTCTTATGTGTTCATATTTTATTATTTGTAGAGCAAATGTAAGTACAAAATGACTTGCTGCTATTACTTGATAATTTTGAAATTATTTTACTCCTAGTAAGACAGATACAATGTTGTATTTTATACTTTTCCATATCTTATTTGTGTCCTGTTGCGAGATTTCACTTACACCATTTTAGATGTTTGGCAGACTTTTTATGCATGGTAATCATAGATTCCCAAATGTCATGTTCAGAAATCTGAATTAATACTTTTTTAGTATATGAACTGCAGGAATATAAAAATATCAGAAATACTTCATACCAGGCATTCACAATCAGCTGAAGAAATAAAACATTACAGATTATTTGAAAACTTCTCTGTAGTTCCAGAGGCCACAAAATCCTTAATGTGATTAGTGTTTTCCTGCATCTGTATTCTTTCATTAAATATGTAAACATCCATGAGCAATATATTGTAATTTTTTATGATTTTAAGATTTACAAAAGGCACGATAGTATACATACTCTTTCACATTTTCTTCCAACATTATATTTTTGAGAATTATGTGTATTAATGTGTGAAGCTCTGTTTTTATTGCTGTATGCAGTATTCAATGAATATCCCATGGAGTGATTTATTCTCTCTTCTTATAAGGACCAATTGCGTTATTTTCATTCTTTTACTATTACGAGCAATGCTAGGTGTTCATATACATTGTCTTGAGCCTGGGCACCGCACAAGTTGGATAAGTGTCCTCAAAAGCCCACATTTTAAAGGTTTGGTCATCAGGGTGTGGAATTACTGGAAGGTAGTGGAACGCTGAATGGGGTGGGATCTCCTAGAATGAAATTAGACAGTGAAGGCATACCCTTGGAGATAATGGAATCCCAGCCTCTTGCTCTATGCTTCCTGACTGCATTATCCTAGACCCTCTCTACTGAGCTCTCAGTGATTTCCTGTGTTCTCACAGGCCCGAGATAATAGGGCCAGGTGACCATGGACCAAAACCTTTGAAACTGTAAGCTAAAATAAACCTTTTCTTTTTGCAAGTTGATTGCCTAAGCTATTTTGTCACAGCTTTCCATGAAAGCTGATTCACATAGGGCCTATGCTCAGAGGTAGAACTATGTGTTAGAAATTAACTTTACCAGATAGATTTTTTTTGAGTCATTTAAGAATTAGTTACAGATATCATGTGCCTTCACTCCTGAATGTTTCAGCCCATGTTTCCTAAGGACAAGGGTGTTTCTTCAGTGTAAACACAGAATTATCAGATGCAAGAAATATTTGCCAAACTTCATGTTTGCCCATCTGCCGAATTTTAAATGGTATTTTTTTTTCACTATCTTTGTATTATGGAAATTTTTACGCTTACAGAAAACTTGAAAAATACTAGTTCAGTGAATATCTGTGAGCCCTCTTAGATTTAATAAACAAATGCTTTAGAATATTTATTTTCTTTCTTTTATAGATATGTATCCCCCCCTCAGTTTATTAGAAAGTTTCAGACGTCACCTTTTTCCCTTATCACACATCTCTTAAGATGAGTTTTATACATCACTACAAAACCATTATTATACCTAGGAAAATTCACAGTAATTCATTAGTAATACTTCGTCTAAGAGGGGCTGGGAAGATAGCTCCATGGCACAAGTGCCTGACTGACAAGTACAAAGTCGTGAGTTTGAACCCCAGTCCCCCCCTCAAAAAAAAGAAAAACTCACCAAAGAGAGCGAGAGAGAGCGAGAGAGAGAGAGAGAGAGAGAGAGAGAGAACGAGAGAGATTAATCCAGGCAGGCAGTACTATAGCTTATCTCATATTCTAGATCGTTCTGATTGTTTCCTTCTGATTTATTCTTGTAAAGCAGTATCTTAACTGCATTTCTCCTTGAATACTGGATGGGTAGAGCACTTCATTTACTTACTTGCCATTCAGGTTTCTTCTTCAATGATTTCCCTGTTCATGTCCTTTGCCCATTTTTTTCTGTTGAATTGTCTGTCTTTTCTTAATGATTTGTCAGAATTCTTTACATTCGGAACATTGATCTTTTGTTGGTTGTATGTGGTGCCTGCATTTCAAATACCCATCTGCAGTAACTCAGATATCAGATAATTTTTGGAATGCCCATTGACAAACTCTACTGTACAAGTTCTCATCACTAGATATTCCATTTTAATTCAGAATAGTTTGATCTAAGTCTTCAAAATCTCAAATAGGCGAAAACTAATATTTAATCACATATGCACAACAGATGGACTAAAATGAATCAGATTTGTGGTATATCCTATTCATTAGATACTTACAGTCTTGTAACACTCTCTTCAGTTACTCTATTATCTTTACTATTAGAGACTGCTAGTCTCCTTTCTTTATTTTGATAAAGGATGAGTAAAAGGTTTGGAGCCAGGGATTAAGGTTCTTATCCTGACTTTATCCTTTTTCTTAGGTACACAGACTGTGCAATTCAGCTTACTAAGATGGCTAGTCTCCATTTTCTCATTATAAAACTATACAGTTGCTTTCCACTATAACTATGAAAATACAATGAAGTAATGAATGTAAAAACATTTAGTCCAATATCTGATGGAAAATAAGCTTTAAATCTTACCTTCTCCCTCATCCTCAGTCTTGTTTTCCTTCTGTATTTTCAGACTCACTTAAAATATGACACAACTGGTTACACTAGAAAGCAACATATTGATAGCTCCATAATTTTCCTCATTGCATTTAGTCAGGATTCTTTTCTTCAGCTAGGATACGCACAGCTGGAGACTTCATCGTGTTGCTGAGGAAAACTTTCTGTGCCCAGCAACAGTGGCTGGCTAGCATTTGGCTCACAGTGCTCAGGTTACTTATAATGACTTGCAGATATATAAGCAGCACACTGATTGCAAAGTTAAATACTGAATTTTTAAAACCAGGAGCTTGCAGAGCTAGAAAGTGCTCTCCAGGAACAGCATGAAGTAAATGCATCTCTGCAGCAGACTCAAGGCGATCTCAGTGCCTATGAAGCTGAGCTAGAGACACAGCTAAGACTGAGGGATGATGAAGCCAACCAGCTCAAGGAAGAATTGGACAAACTTACAAGGGCTACACAGGTAAGTAGGAGGATATTCCAGCTAGAAACTATGTAGCCTTTGCCTAAAGGCATCATCTTTTCTTTATGTGTATATTAAGATTAAATGCCTTTAAATATAATGCATATAGAATGATGGGAAGGGCACATTTTTGAAGCAAGACATGCTGAGTTCAAATATTAGCCCTGTGTGAAATTGGGCAGAGTAGTTCATGCAGAGGGAAAAGGGTGGAAGGGGTAACGTTTGGAAGGGATGTGTATGAATTTTCTAGAGAGTGGAACATGGAGAGAGAGCAGAGTGCAAAGGTTGAAAGTGTACTTCTTGAATGCCTGGTGAAGGTGAGAAAGAGCGTTAATGGTAAAGGTAGAACGGTGGACAGAAGCCAGCAGTAATACAGCCTTTGTCAGATTGAAAAGACAGTTTTGTTTGTGTTGGGCTGTGTTTTCCTGCAGGAAGCCCTCTTTAAACTTCTTTCTGTCTGCTAAAAGTCTAGGTTCAAAATGCTTTTTTGGTTTTCCTATAACCTGTGTTCGTTTATTCCTGTGTATCATGATCACCTGTCTTTTCTGAGTTAGACTGAAAGTTCAGTAAATACCTCAAATTATCTGCTTGTTTTCTGTTTTCTGCATGCTCATGAGAAGGGATAATATGTGTTCCTTAAATGAAAAACAATTATAGTTTGAATTGCAAAAATGCATGTGAGGGCCAAGGAGATGGCTCAGTGACTTAAGCACCTGCCTGACAAGCGGGAGGTCTTGAGTTTGAGCTCTGGTACTGCAATCAATCAATTAATGAAAATGCAGGTAAAAGAGTATTCAGATAATTGGAAAAGGAACTAAAATTGGTATCTTTATACTAATTTTATTATTGTATTCCTTCACTTATCAGATATCAAACAATCACTTGATAATTGTCAGGGTTATATTTCTTCAGAGTACAAAGTTTTCAGAACATAAGGTCAGAGGCACAGAGAATAGAAGGTTGGCAGAAAGCAATTAAAAAGGGATTGGGGAGATAGCTTGGGTGGTCTAAGCACCTTCCTGGTAAGCGCAAGGACCCAGATTCGATCCCTGATACCTCATGTGCCAACCCTGCCCTGGACGCACAAAGCCAGCCACCAAGACTGGGTGTGGTGGCGCACATCTGTAGTCCCAGTGCTGGAGAGGCTGAGACAGGAGGATCACTGTGAGTCTGAACTGCATAGCAAGACCCTGTACCAAATAAATAAATCTTTAAAAAATAAAATAACAGTGAATATATATTTTTAAATAGTGAATAAAATCGCTAAATATCTCCTTATAAATATTTTTATTTTCAAACGAGCAATTTACTAGTTTGAAAGATATATATTGTTCTTTGTATTTACATTGTTCCTTTTTTGTTTGTTTGTTTCCTTGTACATCTTTAAAAAATGTAAGAGCCTGGCCTTTTTACTTCTTTATTTATTATTAGAATTTCCTGTCCCCAAGCACCAGTATGGCCAGGATTAAATCTTCAAACCACAAATCAGTATGGGCCAGAAAAGATCTTGTCTCTCTGATCTACGTATCTATAGATCTCTGTTTGGTACACTTTAGTTATATGAAATCACGTGTGAAACTTGCTAAGCAGAAATTCTTGAGCTCCACTTTGGAGACTGTAACCCATCAAGTCTGAGATGGTGTCTGGGAAACTGCATTTTTAACAAACACTCCAAGTGATTTTGATGAAAGTATTTGAAGATCACAGTATGTTTTTAAGAGTAGGTGTTAAGGCCACCCTGGAAGGTTCTGATTTGGGCTGTCCAGGCTGAGCTGCTTCTTATTCTTATTCTTACCCTTCCTAAGTAGTTAAGGAACATGGAGAAATATTATCTTGGATTTTTGGATTTCAGAATTTACCATGGAACTGATGGTTATAAAACTGTACCAGCCAGGGCGTGTGTGTGTGTGTGTGTGTGTGTGTGTGTGTGTGTGTGTGTGTAAATTTATGCTTTTGTGCTCATTAATTGCTTTTTAATACTTTTATTTCACTAATTCATACCATAACAACAGATAGAACAATCAGCACTTCAAGCAGAACTTGAGAAAGAAAGGCAGTCCCTCAAGAATGCCCTTGGAAAAGCCCAGTTCTCAGAAGAAAAGGAACAGGAGAACAGTGAACTTCGCACAAAACTTAAACAGCTACAGGTAGAGATTTGTTCCTTTGGAATATGGAATATATTTCTATGTGGGGCCCAAAAGATGACATCTTTCCCCAGGTATTTAGCAGCCTATCCTAACATGTAGTAAGCGAATTGAATTATTAGAATTCTGAGAGGGACAGCACTATATAGCCTCTCTCCTTTTATGAACCATGGTCGTAAGAGTGTTAAAATTCATATTTTTATGTGGTTATCATGGTGTACCAGGTTAGGGCAGTGCCCTTACCAAAGAGTATACTGTGTAAATCATGGAGGAAAGCCATACCACACATCTCTTGTAGAAACAGATTTGTCACTACCCTGAGCCAGTATACACTGCATCCCTCTTCCACTAAAATACCTTCGAAATTATCGCTGAATTTAATTAGAGTGGGTTACAGTAGGACTTCTTAATTGTAAACAGTTTCCACAGTCTGTGTCTTAGAAAGGGTGCCATTCAATGTAGTCATTTTATATTTATGGAGAATGTATTATAGAATATTTTCATAGCTTACAGTACTATGCCCTGCAAACTGCAGGAGAAGCAGGTGGATAGGATTTTCCAGATAATTAAACTTTCTCAAAGACGACAGATGTCTGAACAAACAAGTACCTGAACCAACACTGAGATTCTAAATCTGAGGTCAGGGGCTGCTTGGCAGGTTGAGGTGGCAGCTGTTATCACCAGAAATAAAAGAGTAGAGTTGTGTGGTTTAGAGAATGGCTTCCAAAACACCATGCAGGGTGATTTGTGATAAATAGGAATAAACTCTCCTCAGTTTTCTCTTCTTCCAGTACCTCAAATACTTTTCTTCAAAGTTTAGGGAAACCTAATAACCTAGAGTATAACTTTATTACTATCATTTCAACTTTAGAAGCAGAGGTAAAGATGTACATATTTTTTATTGCTTTACAGGAAGAATGTAAAAAAAACAAGGGTGTGTGCATGTATATGTTTATGCATGTGTGTACATACGTGTTGGATCTTCATTGGATTTTACTGTGAAAATTTTCTTTTTTTTTTTTTTTTTTTTTTGCGGGGCCGAGGTTCGAACTCATGACCTTGCTCTTGCCAAGCAGGCACCTGTGCCACGGAGCTATCTCCCTGGCCCCAACTGTGGAAATTTTCAAATGATCACAAAATCAATGAGAATATTGTCGACATTCACTGTTTCATTTAGTTCATTTTTTTAAAAGAAAATTTCATGCATGTTTACCTAACTCTTAAATACTTCAGAGTCCATCTACAGAAAAGACTGATACAGATTTCTTAGGGGCTTTTTTGCTCCAAGGGAGAAATGGAAGTCAGCTTTCCAAATGGCTGGCCCATTGTCATCCTGTGGTGATACCATAGTTAGGATTTGATCTTTAATTATTTGGCCTAATATCTTAGGACAATTTTTGCTTTATAATTTAAGAACATTTCAGCAATTTCTTTTTATTTGAAAGAGGCACTGTCTGAATTTAGTTCTGTGGTCTAATTATGCTTATTAGTTTATTAGTAGTGAAAATATACTGGCAAATAACAAATATTCCTCGTTTTACTCCCCTCCATAGAATGACAATAACTTGTTAAAACAACAGCTGAAGGATTTTCAGAATCACCTTAATTATGTGGTTGATGGCTTGATTCATCCAGAAGACGTGGCAGCTCGTGTGGATGAGCTGAGGAGAAAACTACGGATAGGAGCTGGGGAAATGAAGTAAGGCAGAATCTAGACCTCGTGAGTGAGGTTCAGTGAACTCATATTCCTAAATTCTGCTATTTTCTTTTGCAGAGTTTTCCTTGTGACGTTTCCAAGATGGAAAAATACAAGCCTATATAATTTTAATTGTCACTGATTTTTTTTTTTTTTTTTTTTTACATTTTAGGTCCTCCATATTTTCAGTAATGTTTAATTAAAAAACATAAAGGTATTTAAGTGTCTTACAGCCATACTTGGTGTCACACTCCTGTATTCTCAGTACTCCAGAGGCTGACGCAGGGCATTGACATGAGTTCAAGGCCAGTGTATACTATGTACATAGTGAGACCTTGTTTCATACAAACGAAAGAAAAGGAGTCTTATGTATGAGTTCATTATATATAGTCAAGAAGTATTAAGCATTTTAAACTGAACAAATATCAATATTAAACAGGATTATTTGAAACATTTGAACTTTCTTTGTTGGAGTTGAGCCTCGTTTTTAGAGTGGAAGGAGTCACTTGATAAAATAAGAAAATAATCATTTGGGCATAAGAGGTACTCTGTAAGTTTCAGGTAATTGACACTGCTCCCTTTGGGTAGTTTTTTTGTTGTTTTTTTTTTTATTTTTTATCTTTTAGTCTTACACTGTTAGAAGCATGTTTGTACACAGTGTCGAAAATAAAATGTCACATTTATATGGTATGTTTTGTTTTCCAGAATTCATAGCCCTTCAGATGTCTTAGGAAAAAGTCTTGCTAGTTTGCAGAAACAATTCAACGAAATCCTTGCACAGTTCCAGTGGGAAAAGGAGGAAGCACAAGTTAGAGAGAGAAAACTCCAGGAAGAAATGGCTCTGCAGCAAGATAAACTGGCAAATGGACAAGAAGAGTTCAGGCAGGCCTACGAAAGAGCCCTCGAAGCAAGAGTAAGAAAATGGGCCAGAAGCGCCAGAGGGTAGCCTTGTGTTCAGCAAGTAACAATGCTTCCTTTCTCGTGCGAATTCAGCATAACTGTTGTTGTTTTCAGTCATGACAAGGCTAGCCGAACATGACTAAAATCCATCTCTGAATATGATTGCTGGTGTAAAAGTCAGGTTTATTTGTGATACTGTGTTTTCTTTGTTTTAGAAGCAAATGAGAACTGTTTTATAAAAAGAGGAAAAACACATTTCTAGCGCATAGTATGGTGCCAGAATCTGTATATACCGTGCCAGTTTGGGAATATAATGAGGCAAATGTTCAAATAAATCTTAGCATTTAAGATAAAACTATCCCCAGCAACTCATTAGTTACAAAATTTTGCTATACTCTTATAGTAAAGTGAAAGATAATTGCATGACAAATTTTTATTTTGCTGTAAAAATTCACCCTTGAAACTTTATTTTCTTACAGATTAATTTTGATAAGAGGCAACATGATGCAAAAATCCAGCAGTTGGAGAATGAAATTCACTATTTACAAGAAAATCTAAAAAGTATGGAAGAAATCCAAAGCCTTACAGACCTCCAACTTCAGGAAGCTGATGAGGAGAAGGACAGAATTCTAGCCCAACTCCAAGAGTTAGAGGAAAAGGTGGGAAGACTAAGAAAGTGAGACACATAAGTAGCTGCTGCCCAGATTCTGACCTGGTGATCCAGTCAGCTGAGAGGAGTGTGACCCACATTCACCTCTGGCTACATTGCTGAGCAGAGCTGAACTGACCTCAGAGAGACTTGAATGCTTGTCATTCTGTCAAAGTTCTGAACCCAGGTTGTCCTGATAGATGGAAACAAAAGAATTGGGAATGTAAGAATTAACTTTAGATTCAATTAGATGATACTTAGCCAGGCGTGGTGGCACATGCCTGTAATCCCAGCACTTGGGAGGCTGAGACAAGAGGATTGGTGGGAGTTCAAGACCAGCCTGGGCTACAAAAGTGAGCTCAAGGCCAGCCTGAACTGCATAGGGAGACCCTGTCTCAAAAAGACAAAAAAAAAAAAAAAAGATAATGGTATGTTTACTCCTTAAAAACCCTTGGCCTTGATGGACACATCCACAGGAAATTACCTTTATTACTTCCAGTCTCCCTTTTAATACTCTGGCTTTGCTGATGGCCTTTCACTATTTACCCTCAGTCATCTGTTCTCATTGTCACATCCTGGACCTTGTTAAGTTCAGAAATTACACTCAGCACTTCTAAAGATCAGAGACCACAGAATCTCACTCTGGTTTCAGCCTTCTATATTGCTGGCACCTCTGCACTGAGAGTTATTCAACCTTGTTGAGATTCCAGTTCATTAGCCCCACCTTTTCTGTTAAGCCCTTTTTGTCTTTATATCCCTCTTTGTCCAATTTAAGCTCCAAATCCACCACTAAGCACCTTTTTGCAAGTATCTTTAAATCCCTTGCTCTCTGTCTTACTTTCCTGACAAAACTGAAGTACCTGCTTTCTTTGAGCCTGTACCCATACTAGGTAATTATGGAGGGAAAAAAGTCACCCATCCAGCATTGTAGAATCAGTATAATCTCAAGGTCACCAGCAACATATAGGCAGTATTATCCTTTCTTGGATAAACTTGCTGTCCCATGTGCCTTTTCATGCCTTCCCACGCCTCATACTTAGCACGTACCTTCTTCCAGCCTCAGTGAGTGATTTTCTTCACACTTCACTAAGAACCATCAGTTCCCAAGTGCTATTGAATCCACCCAAAAAAAATATCTGGAATATATCTTTTTCCCCTATAATGCCATCATCCTTGCCTAACCATTTTGTCTTTTCTAGACAACTGCTGTGGCCACCTGACAGATTTTCCAGTTCCATTCATGACTGCCTTCTTTCTAAATGGTGAATTGCCATAGTTAGCTCCTCATCACCCAGTGGCTTCTGCTGTTTTTAAAAACCAAGATCCCTGAACCTTTGAGACCCTGCATGTGATGCCTCTGTCTCAGTCTAGTCTTTTTTCATTATGTTCCTTCTTTCAGTTCAAAAATGCTAAGTTTTTTTTTCTACTACTGTATGCCCAAGGTCTGGATTCAGTGATTATAGGTGTCAAGAAATACTTCTCTGGTGAATGATGAATGAATGAATGAGTGTCACTGTAGTTCTTAACTAAGAAAACTGATTCTTTAAAAAGTTTACCTCAATTTTGAGATTATTTGTTATGGAGCACCCACTATACATCAGGTATTCTTTTATTTTTATTTTTTATTTATAGAATAGAATATTTATTGGGAAAGAAAGCTTCTGTCCAAGAGGGGAACAGAAGGGGGACCCAAATGGGTTGCCCATATCAGATATTCTTTTAGACATAGGGCATGCAGCAGTGAACAAAGTCTCTGGTCTTTTGGATCCTGTGTCTTTATCACCACCAAATTATACATCTGTTTAAGTGATATTTCTTTTTCTTTAGAAGAAACATGAAGATGCCAGATCTCAGGAGCAATTTCTTAGTTTGGATAAAGAATTAAAGAATCTGAAAAAAGCTGTGGCTGCCTCAGATAAACTGGCTGCCACTGAGCTCACCATCGCCAAAGACCAGCTCAAGTCCCTTCATGGAACTGTTAGGAAAATTAACCAGGAGAGAGCCGAGGTTAGTCCACAGGACTGGAAGTTTCCACCAGTGCTGTTACTGTCAAAAATCATAGCAACTTGTATCATGGATCTTGTGTTACAGGCTTTGGTTAGTTTGTAAACCATCATAAAACTGTCCATTTATCTTAAGATTTGAAGATTGTGGGTTTTTTCCACCATCACAGCCCCCAAGAATTTATTTTGTGCTGTTGTGCATTCTGTGCCTTACTGAATTCTGAAAGAAACCATCAAATGAAACATACCATCCCTACTTTCAACGCTTAGGGAGACCTCTGGCACTGTGGACCCAGATAGAGGTTTTAAAGACATGCCTGTAATTCCTCTGAACCTTAAATTTTTCATCGTTTGCATTTGAGTGAAAAGATTTTATCTCATAGGACAGTTACAATTCCTGGCCAGTGTAATACTTGTTATGGTGCTTTATAGGCTCCAGATACTAGTGAAATTAGGATAGTAGGTTGAGCCAGGTGTGGTGGTATACACCTGTAATCCCAGCACCTGGAATGCTGAGGCAGAAAAATCACCACAAAATGTAGGCCAACCTGGCCTACCTAGTAAATTCAAGGCCAGCCTGAACTACATAGTGAGATCTTTCAGAATAAACAAAAAAACATAGTAGATTATAGGAGAAAAAAAATCTCATGATGAGAACGTAAAGAGACACCAGTCATGGAAGATGTGGTGGAACAGAAAAGAAAGGTTGTCCTACTCCTGATGCAGCTACCCACTGAGACCTCAGGGCGGGGCAGGTTGTTCCATAGGGGGAACAATGTAAGAGAAAATAGGGTTTTCTTGTACCACATGTGGGACAGGCATACCATGTGACAAAAGCAGAGGTGACAGTCTTAAGAGGAAGGAGGGATGGAGCTAACAATTGGTGATGGGGTTGAAAGGTGTCTTTCTCATACTTTCCCATAGGAGTTGCTGGAAGCAGAGAGGCACAGCAGAAATGCAGCGCAGGCAGCCAGAGACCTGACCCAGGCAGAAGCAGAGATTGAGCTGCTGCAGAATCTTCTCAGGGAGAGAGAGGAGCAGGTCAGTGTTGTGTTGGTCCCCTAGTCCCTCCCCTCCTTACTGCCTCTGTCTCATTTCCTAAAAGATTGTCTCAAAACACCCTAAAGTATACTTAGTGTCAGTACTTTATCCTCTACTGTGTACTAGGTTGCAGCACAGGGTAAATAGAGGGAGCAAGGCAATTTTCTCCTGGCAAATCAGGTATAATCAGGTTGCCAGGGAAGTGCATCTGGTAAAGAAGTCATTCTTCGGCAATTTTGTGTTTTCTTAATAGTTCCGAGTGGAGGTGGAGAAAGCAGGTACAGGTCCTGGAGGCGCAACCTCACAGGTGCCAGAAATCGAGAAGCTGAATGAAATAATGGAGAGGCAAAGGGCAGAGATCACAAGGCTGAGGAGTTTACTAGACCTCAGCGGAGCTGGTAAGGCACTGTGGGCTTCGACTGTGGCAGTGGTTTTATAGTTGTAAGAACAAATTATCCTGTTTTTCACATTTAGAAAATGCTTTTTAACTATAAGAAATAAATCTATGCTTAGCTGTGATAATTACTCAGTAAATTAAAGAATTTAAAAAACATTTTAAGTGTGTTACTAAGGGACTTGATTTATGAGACAAAGTGTGTGTGTGTTTGTAGTTTTTTTAAAAAAGTAATGTTCACAAGTCTGTTTATTTGGTATTTCTGAATTACTTTGTAATTCGCAAAAGGATATGCCTGTCCTCAGTGTCAGCTCAACAAATTACCAAAGGGCAGTCTGAAAGTCAGCTTTGAGGAGCTAATAAAATTCATTGGCTCTGGTAAAATCTTGTTTGTATGTTGAGAGAGAAAAGAAGTAGAGAAAAGTCTTTCCTTTACAGATAACAAAGGAGGCTTTGAAAATGTTTTGGAAGAAATTGCTCAACTTCGACGTGAAGTTTCTTTTCAGAATGATTACATCAGCAGCCTAGCAGATCCTTTGAAAAGACGAGGCTATTGGTACTTCATGCCACCACCACCACCATCATCAAAAGTAGGAATTCTGAATTTTCCTGGAGAAAGTATAAGATGGGCTCCTTCCCCAAATTTGGGAACATCTTCCAACATTTCTACACTAAGCATGCATGGAGGTTCTTCAGTGTTTAATTTTTGAGATAAAGATAGGGCCTTCTTGTGGAAGAGGGTGGTTGCCTGTCCGTGTTCAGGTAGTGTATTGTGGGGCTGTCTGACTGCAGATGCTAGAGAAATATAAGGTGATTTGAGCTGAGAAAGTCTGCTGAAAATGGTTATAGAATGCTAGAGAGCTTCAGACAAGAAAAGAGTGCCTGGATTTCATTTTCTTTTACTAAATACTCTAGGCCAAGTTCTGGGCATTGCTGGGGTATGCTGATGAATGATACAGTCCCTGATCTCACAGCCTCTGCTCTTAAAGCTCATGGCCTTTGCCAATGTAATTACAAAATAATGCCATGCATACAACAACAGATTTGAGCTTTGCTTACAGAAGAGGAAGGAAGGCTTAGCTCGGCGTCGTGGTGCACACGTATAATCCCAGCATTTCGCAGGCTGAGGCAGGAGGATCAGTGCGAGTTTGAGACCAGCCTGGGCTACAAAAGTGAGCTCAAGGCCAGCCTGAACTGCATAGTGAGACCCTGTCTCAAAGACAAAAAAAAAAAGGAAGGAAGGCTCCACATACAGGCTTGTGAAATCAGTACTTAGTGACAGCAAAGGAGGAGCTATTAGGAGGGAGGAAACAGCTGTGTGGAAGAGGAACATTAGCTTAGCCATGCAGCTACCCTTGTAGAGCTGGAGAGTTTGATGGGAATAATAAAAGATAAAATTGGAAAAGTAGAGGAAAGTCGTGGTTGTTTGCAAAGGATCTAAAGCTCCTTTAATGGAATCATTTGGGTCTTGGGAAATGGATTGTATGTTAATATTATCAACATTAGGAAAGATATTCTAGGTGAGTGTAGAGGTTAGACTCATAGCAAGATTAGATTTTTGTGGGACTATTTGAATTCACTGAAGTGAAGGATAGAGAAGCCAGAAATGGATTAGTGGAGCTGGAGAGAGATGGGATTACAGGATCTTAAGGAGACACAATGGCCAGGACTTGGTGCCTGAATGTGGGAAGTGAACAGCAGATGACAGACTCTACTCCTCTAAAGTCCGGGGGCTAGGTCTCATTCTACTAGAGTCGGCTGACAAGCAACAGTGAGGGAGAAGCAGTTCAGACACACCAGAATCCCAGGGACTTGTAAGTTTACTGAGAATCCCAAAAGCAGAGATCTTGAGATCCCTTTCCCAGAAATCTGAAACCAGAAGACAACATCCTGGGCACTGCTAGGCTAGAGATAAAACAACTGTAAGTTAGAAGAAAACATTGTAATCCCCTGAAGGGTGCAAGCTTGGAGGGTGGGCCTGCAGCCTGAGAAGGGGAGACCTGAGCTTTAAAGCCATGCCAGGCTCCCAGGACAGGAGATTAATAGTATCTCCCCTTGAAAGCTTGCTGGTTTCCTTTGCCTTAATTGCTGGGCTATTCAGGACAAAGCAAAAGAAAAGAATAACCAGTAAAAACAGATACAGGGAGAAGAGACTGATAACCCAGGAGTCTGATCACTTATGAAGAACTTGTTTTCATTTTTCTCTGCACAAAATCAACCTAATCAGACAGCCAGATAAAATTTCTGTGTGGTTAGAAACTTGTTCTTTCTGGAAACCTGTACCAAAAGGTAGGATAGGAGACAGATGTTATTAAATAATTCTGAGAGATAAGTAGACATCGTGAGTTGTTTTGTGCCTACTTCTAGTCCTTCACTTTTACATGCTGATCTGTCTGCCATGATCTCAGCATTGTATGCATGGCCCTGCTCTTTGTCTGCATGCCCTCCTTGACACTGTAGATAAACTGAACCAAGAGTGTGGTTTAGATCACCACGTAATCACTTCTCACTTCTGTGTGTGAAAATAAGAAGCAGGATAAGGAGAATAAACCAAGTGCTTTCTTAGTACTTTTTTATATCTCAACTTTGCTCTAGCATTTCTCAAAATCAGCCTTTCCCCTTATAATAGAAGTGTGCTTTCCTGTCATTTATTTAGGTTTCCAGCCATAGTTCCCAGGCCACCAAGGACTCTGGTTTGGGACTGAAATACACTGCCTCAACTCCTATTAGAAAGCCACAGCTGGCACAGCATGAGGGAAGGGATGGCAGTGGGCCTCCACCTGCGTCAGGATACTGGGTGTATTCACCCATCAGGAGCGGGTTGCATAAATCATCTTCTAACCTAAGTAAGTCACATCATGTAAGGGAAGTTTCGTTTCTCTTATGTGTTGAGTAACCTTTTACCAGGTCTCAGAAATCTAGACACTGTCTAGACTCATTCGCCTCCCCATAAGGCTTCTGTCATCTGATTTGGCCACTGACCTTTGTTTGTATATCATATGTCACAGGTATCTTGGACCTCTGTGATTTTGTTTTGCTTTGCTTTATTTCGATTTTTGTTTTGCGGTGCTGGCGATTAAACCCAGGGCCTCTGACGTGCAACATGAGTGCTCTACCACTGAGCTACATCCTCAGCCCCAAGCCTTCAGGTTATAAACACTTTGCCTAGAAGATCCTTCATCATTCCTCTCCCAAGCTGATTCTTACTCTTCCTTAATGAAGACTTAGGTCATCAAACAACACTCCTTGTATGGGACCTTCCTCTGTGTTTCTTCCTCCAAGCCAGCTGAGCAGCTTCTCTACTATACACCTAGAGCATGATGTACACACCTAGAGCTTGGATAAATCCCAGCTCTTGCACTTAGGTGCTGTGGGATCATAGACAAATTATTTAAATGCTTTAAAACTATGAATCTATAAAATGAGAATTCAGTACTACTTTTTGATAATTTGTTCATTCAGAAGCTATTCCTTGAATACCTTCTATGTGTTTGTTTCTTTGTCATCAGTCATAAGCAAATACAGCTCCTGCTTTTAGAGGAGACAAGCCATTACATTGGAGAACATTGCACATCATGACAGTAAAAGCTGAGTGCTATCCAGTGTCACTGCACATGTCTGTTGATCTTTTGTGAAATATGAAGCAGGCACGCAAGCTATTGCTGAATAGACTGAAGGAAGGAATAAACTAAGGCATAAAAAAACTCAAGTATCAACTTCCAAAAATACTTGGAATTCATGTTTTAATCTCATTTTGACTTTTGTTTCAAAAGAGTATCTTCTTATCTCCAGAGTCTTACTCTAACTGCTGTTACTTCTGAACCCATGTATCTAGTAAGCTATGAGCTAACATGCCCTTCTGTCTCTCTGAAAATGCAGACAGTGAAGGAGATAACCAGGAAGAGAGAGAGTTGGATGACCAAGAGGCATCTCCATTTGTGCCTCCTCCTGGATACATGATGTACACCGTGTTTCCTGATGGCTCCCCTGTACCCCAGGGCATGGCCCTGTATGCACCTCCTCCTCCCTTGCCCACCAATAGCCGCCCTCTTGCCCCTGGCACTGTCGTTTATGGCCCACCACCTGCTGGGGTCCCCATCATGTATGGACCTCTGCCTCCCAATTTCTCTGTCCCACTAATCCCTATTGGTGTGCTGCACTGCAATGTCCCTGAACACCATAACTTGGTAAGTAGAAAGACATCCTGTGCTCTGTCCACGCTCCTTCCATGAGCCTCAAAACAATATACAATTGAGCCATTTCTTTACTCATAGGTTATTCCCAAAAGAATAACCTATGATTGTAAGGCTGATACTGAGAACTGAGCATGCATTCT
>PVKN010010378.1:0-22700 GCA_004027915.1 Capromys pilorides
ATAGAGACAGAGAGACAGAGAGAAAGGCACATGCACAGAGAGAGAGAGAGACAGAGAGACAGAGAGAGAGAGATAGAGAGAGAGAGACAGAGAGAGAGAGACAGAGAGAGAGGGGGGCTGAAAAGGCAGGTGGGGGGGACCCAGGCAGGGGAGGGTCACATATGTGCTCAGATGCACGGTGCCCAGGAGAAGAGACTGGAAGAGCTTTCTAGAGGCCGTAGCAGAGGGGCTCCCTTGGGGAGACTCAGAGCTCCTCGGGAACACAGCAGTCACAGTAAGGGGTAGACAGAGGTGGGAACTCCGGCCTCAGTCTTTCCTACCCAGGCTGCCCGGCACCACCAGCCCTGGTGGGCTTCTCATCGCCTGGGCCTTGGCCTGCCTCCCCACCCTGCCTATGAGCCCTGGGGGGATCCGTCCAGGTTCCTCACCGACTCCGAGTGCCAACCAACAGCCACGCTCCTAGGAGCAGCCCCAGCCCTTGGGGGCGCACTTGGTTTATCCTTGGGGCTCAGAATGCTTGTTGAGTGACTGACAGATCAGGACCCCTCAGCTCCGGCGCGCCTCCTCGGAGGACCCACCATGGCTGAGAAAGCTGATATGCCACATTCCTGCCAAGCCAGAGAGACCACAGAAAACTGTGGAGCTGGCTTTTTCCTTCCTGTTTTTTAAGGATAAGGAAAAAAAAAAAAAATCCAGTCAGACCCAACAAAATAAGGTGGCCTTGCAGTGCTGATGAGATCCAATTAGCAAAGATGGTGCTGTGCTGGTTCCCTCCACAAACATCCTATTTACTCATGGGGCGCTGGCAGTGGGGCACATCAAGCTTATTTCTTATTATGACTTTGCTTCATGCATGGACTCACGGCGATGGCCTGGTGAGGAAGGCCAGCAGCCCTCAGCACCAGCAGCAGCAGGGGGAGTCCAGAAGCCAGCGCCTCAGCCCCCTAGGGAGCACGACACATGGGGGTCCTGAGTCCAGGCAGCCCCTCTTTGAAGGGGGCTGGGCTGGGCACCACAGAACTCTGGGAGAAGTTTAGAGGCTGGTAAGCAAATAGCAGCAGCCCTCCAGTGAGGTGCTTGGTGGGAGCAAGCCTTCCCCAGCCAGCAGCTGTGGGGTAGGAGGGCTGCTTCTGCCCACGGAGCCCGAAAATGAGTTTGTTTTTCCTTTTTGTATTAGCGATCCAAACCAGGCCTTCTCTTCTGCTGAGTTACATTCCCGGTCCTTTCAGTTCGAGAAGAGATCTCACTAAGTTGCTCAGGCTGGTCCCAAACTTGCAGCCTGCCTGCCTGTCTTAGCTGACACAGTGGCTGGGATTATTATGCACAGTGGCGCCCCACAGAACCTGGGTTTCCTATCCACATGCAGCTCACCCCAGAGATAGCTTCTTTTGGAAAGCTGGGACACGCTCCCTCTTGGGAGAATTCAGGTTTTCAGCTCTGTAAATGGAGTGGGTAGGGGAAACCCAAGAGGCAGGAATGGCCTCTCATGGGTCATGGACATTGTTGTTCATTTCTCTGGAAACTCCTGGGCTGAGGGTCTGAGAGGGGGCTGGGTGAGGACCATGCTATGGAAGGGTCTGGGCTGTGAGGAACAGAGCAGCCTCAGCACAAGGGGCTTTTGTAGGCTGCCAAAATGGAAACGCACAGGGCAGCATTGCTGAGGTCCCCAACACTCAAGGCTGTGAGCTGGACCATGAGGCAAGACAGGTGAGGAAGTCCCCACCTTCTTGTCCCATACCTTCCCTAGGAATGGCCTCTTTGCTCACATTTTCTGTGAGAGACAAGCTACTTTCAAGCCAAATAGGAGAGAGGTGGAGGAGTGGTCTGGAGGGGTTTGCAGAGCCTGTAGGCCTTCCAGCAGGAAGATCTGTCCCCAAGCCCACACCATCAGGATTGCCTTGCTGTGAGCAGCCCTGGTGGCCACAGTGACCATAGTGAGACGGGCCAGTGGGATGAACTCTCTGTACGAGTCAGCTCTCTGCCACTGTAACACAATACCTGAAGACATAAGCTTGTACAGAGCAAAGGTTTATTCTGGTTTGTTCAAGGCTGCTTGGCCTTTTTGCTTTGAGCCTGGAGCAGCACAGCACATCGTGGAGGGAGCATGGGTACAGGAGGCCTGCTCACCTCTTGCAGGGCAGGAAATAGAGAGGAAGAAGCTGGGGTCCCACATTTGATTCATGGAGGTCCCTGATGACCTCCCTTCCTCCCACCAGGCTTCACCTCCCAAGTACCACCATCTACCACAGTGCTATGCATGGCGACTGAGCTCCCAGCACACAGGCCTCTGGGGGGCGCTGTGGATCCAACCAATAGCCTCATCTCAATTGCGACCTGGCCCGAGCACAGGGGAGGCCCATAAAGGCTCTCCTCTCTCACTCAACAGACTTACATGTATTCAACTGGGCTCTGTTCTGACCAACTGAGTTTTACCAATGCACCACTGAGACCAAGATTCCTGTCCCCACGTGTTTACAGTGTGAGAGCCCGGGAAAGACAATCACCCATGTGCACAGTGAATCAGCTCATGGCCTCATGTTACCAGAAGGCAGGGTGTGTTGTGAAGAAAAGAAAAACGTTGGGCCAAGCATGGGGCTTCAGGGTGCAGGTAACAGTGGCTGGACATAGGCCGCTGTGTGGGACAGTGGGCACAGGATGGGCTCCATGGAGGGCCAGTGTGCCCAGGGAAGCCAAGGACTTTGGGGAAGGGTAGCCAGCGGACCCCGGTTCTCTTTGGCGGGGATCCCCGGTGGGAAGAAGGGGTGTGAACAAGCCCGTGTGGCTAGAACACAAGGCATGAGTCGGAGGCCAAGAGCAGCAGTAGCTGTTAAGGGTGGCCGCGCTCCGAGCTGCTGGAGGAGGAGGGCTTTGGTCCCCTAGGATTTGCATGCAGGCTTTGAGCAGCAGACGTGTGTACTGATTTCTGTTTGTTGGTGTTGTCATTAACAATATTTTAATTTAGAGTTATTTTATTTCATTGTTTGTGGTACTGGGGATCATATTCAGGACCTTGCACTTGCCAGGCAGGTGCTTATGCCACTGGCTATCTCCCCAGCTAGAACAATTTATTATTATTATTATTATTATTATTATTATTATTATTATTATTTTAATGTATTTGGTTGTTATGGGGTGACAACCTGTAACAACTCAGTGATTCTCCAGTTTTCAGCCTCCCCAGCGCTGGGATTGCAGGTGTGCACCGCTATACCCAGACTCTGTGGCCGGCTCAGCCAGCCCCGTGGGCAGGGCTGGTACAGCAGGTGATGCCTGGGATTAAACTGTGGTCCCTGTGCTTGCCTAAGTTTGATTAAGCAGGCACTTTGGTCCACTGAGCTATCTCACCGGCCCTAGAATAGTTTTGGATTATAGAGCAGTTGCAAAGATAGAGTGGAGTTCCTGGATGCCCCAGTACTGCAGCCCAGTGTCCCCCAGAGGTGCCCCTTTCATTAACATCCTACCTACTGCAGTACATCTGCCACAGCATAGGAGCCAACACAGGCCCGTTACTATCTACATCCAAGTGTTCAGATTTTGCTAGCTCTCCCCACACCCCATCCCCGCCCATGGTCCCCTCCAGGACCCCACATTACCTTGAGACCTCACGTCTCCTCAGACCTCTAGGCAGCACTTTCTCAGACGGGCTATGTTTCTGGTGACCTGGACAGTTTTAAGGAGTAAAGGCCAGGAATTTTGTAGCAGGGCCCTCAACTTAGGTTTGTTTCTCATGGATAGAGTGAGGTCATGGATTTGGGGAGGAAGAGCAGAGGAGAGGAGCCCTTCTTAGCACATTGCATTGAGGATGCTCATGTCAGGTCAATGCTAAACTACAGACAATGGTGACACTGGTCACCTGGTGAGCCAGGATTGGCCAGGCTTCTACACTGTCAAGTTGCTGTGTATGTTTCCCCTTCCATGTTGTGCTTTTAGCAATGCATTCTACGGGGAGAATTTTGTCTGTTTTTAGAGGACCAGCATGGTCACTGTCTACAGAAGGAGGTATTCCAGCTGCTCAGGACAAGAGCTGCTGCTGGGACCAGCAGGGAAGAGCAGGAGAAGCAGCTGGACTCTGTACATGTTCCTGGAATTCGTTCCATTCCTTAGATCACTCTACTGGACTGGAAGGGGGAAGAGGACAAAAAAGTCAAGGGTGCCTTAAGGGGAGGCTGTAGACAAAGCATTATTCCAAGGAGTCTTCAGCCCTTGGGGGTGTTGGGTTGGGATGCCTTGGTTGTTCCAGCAGCCCATGAGGTGGAAAGGTAAATCCAGAGTGTGTGCTGAAGGGAGGCCCATGGCGTCATGGCCACAGGAACCAGCTGGCATCACCAAGGATGAGCACCAGGGGGAGAGACCCGGGGTAGAGCTGGTGGACATCCTGACATTGGCGGCTGGGCCAGCAGGAGGAGCTGAAGAGGGAGGTACCAAGCCAAGCAGGGGCACAGGACTGAGAATAGAGCCCACAGGGCAGCTTTGCTGTGGGCCAGGCTGAACCTGAGGCAGGCTTAAGATCCCAGGGAAGAAGGCAGCTACAGTCAGGAGTGAAGACTGTTTTTTCAAAATATGGTGCCAAATGGGAGCAAAAGAACAGGATGGAGGCTGTTATGGTTTGTTCTAAATGTGCCCCCAAAGTCTCCTGTGCTCAGGTGGGACTTTTTCAGAGGTGCCTGGATCTACAGTGCATGATGCTGGGATTAAAGGTGTATGATTACTAACTTAGCCTACTGACTGGTTTGGCATAATTCTGTATGTCAGCACTACCTGCCCTAAGAGAGAAGAATATAGAACAGCAAGGGACCCAAAGATGTTGCCACTGTGACTTGTGGCTTACTTTGCAGCCTTCTGCCTGCCATGAGTTGTTTTTCCTCTGGCATGCCCCTCTGCCATGTCACCCTGCCTTAGAGCCAGGTGACTATGAACTGAGACCTCTGCAAACTGTGAGCTGAAATAAACCTTTCCTCCTTTAACTTTGGGTGTTGGGTATGTTATCACCGCAACCAAAAAAGTTACCACAACAGAAGTTGACTAAAGAAATGGTTCCAAAGAAGGTTGGTGCCTGAAGATGAGGAATCTCAAAACCTATCTAGTAAGAGTGGCCCAAGGGAGGCAGAAGGCTTTCCCTCCTCAGCCAGGTGTGTGCACAACTCCAGGATCTCTGCATCCTGTGAGAGACAAATAAAGCAGAGGGAGGAGGAGTGGCAGGCCTCAGTGGGGTGGCAAAGCTGTGCCAGCTCCTGCCTGAACCTGGGGAGTCAAAGCCCTGCTAGATGGGGAAATGGTCGAACTCCACAACCCACAGGCAGCTGTGGGGAGAGGAAAAACACCTGGAAAGGCCTAGAGTGAGTAGACATTGGCTGCTGCATAGGAAAGCTGTCCAGGTGTGGTGAGCAGCAGGGGCCCCCCCTTCTCTGCACCCCACTGGCCCGAGATGACAAGGGGGACACTGTCTCTCTCCTCCATGTCCCAAGGGGTGATATCAGTCTCTAGGAGAAAGTTTCCAGGATACTCTGGTGTCATTGCCCCTAAGGGGACCGAGGCCAGGGTGGAAACTCCCTCAAGTTAGATACCTTAGAGGTTATATGCTCATTTATGTGCATGTGACTTTCTGGAGGGGAGCCCCAGCTCCCATTAGCTTTTCAAACAGGGCCATGGTCTCAGGAAAAAATGGGAGATTCAGTCAGACACTTGGGGCACCCTGAAATGTACCTGGTCCCCCACTCCAAGCCCTGAAGCTGTGTGCCCATTCCAGACACTCCAGAAATGGAGCAGTCAAACAACCATTGTGTTCCAAGCTGCAATGTTCTCCCTTGGCACATCCCATGTAGCTACAGGTCTCAAGGACAGCGTGGCTGATTCTTGATACCTGGGTCACCTACTAGGTCTGTGGCTCACAGCACTGCTCCCCACAGGGAGGATGCAGCTGATGATGGTGGTGAGTTGACAGCATCTCCTGTTTCCCCTGGGGTGTCCATGTCCAGGGGATGATGGAGGTGGGGAGTTGCACATGTGTGCATGGCATGTGCTTGTGTGTGTGGTATGTGTAACAGCATATGTGTGGGTTATGTGTGTCCGGGAAAGCCTGAGGGGAGGTGATTGAATGTCTCTGTGTGAGCCTAGTACCACTCTTGGTGCGTAAGTGGAAGGGTGTGTGGGTATGTCAGGGAGGAAGACAGGAACATGCAGATCAGTGGGGCATGGAGGACAGGTGCCCTACCTCTCCACTCCATTGAATTTGAGGCCCCCTGGAAGCATGGTAGAACCAAAGGTTATGAAATCGGCTACCAGCCTTGATTCTGTGTCTTCTGCACAGAATGAGGTCACCCTTTACTAGAAATCTAAATTCTCCTCTGATGGACATGGTCAGATTGCGTTGTGCAAGAGGCGGCCCAGGGGCTCTTTGCCTAAGCTCACAAGGGTCTATGGGACACAAACTTCGGGTTCTCTTCTAGGGAAGGAGACCAGGGCTCAAGGAGTGGAGTTCAGAGTCCCTCTCTGTCTCTGTCTCTCTCTGTCCCTTCTCCCCATCAGCCCCACACTCTTGACCCTGCTGAGGGATAAAGCCCTGGGTATGTTATCCCAGCAACCAAAAAAGTCATCACAACAGAAGATGACTAAGGAAATGGTTCCAAAGACAGCTGGTGCCTGAAGATGAGGAATCTCAAAACTTATCTAGTAAGAGTGGCCCAAGGGGGGCAGAAGGCTTTCCCTTCTCAGCCAGGTATGTTGAACCTAGGAACTGCACTGAGGTTCCTAGGTTCTGTCCCTCCCTCTCTTGGCACTAGGGCTGTGGCAGGAAGCCCTGGCCTCCCTCCCTGAACTCCTCCTCTGAGCAGGACCCCACCTAGCAAAGCCTGCCCCAGCCTGGCACTTTCCAAAGAGGTCCCTGACAAAGCTGGTGTGTTCTCTCTGGCAGAGTCAGGGCCCCTCTGTCAGCATGGAGCACTCTCCACCACTGCATGGACAGTCTTCTAGAAGACCAGGTCCTGGCACAGCATGGCTGGGAGTGGCCTCTGTCTTAGTTTTCTCTTGCTGGGACAAAATACTGACAGCCTACATTAAAGGAGGAAAGGTTTACTCAGCTCACAGTTCATAGAGCTTGCAGTCAGCCGCTGGCTCTGAGGCAGGGTGGTGGCTGACAGCAGGCAGGAGACAGCAAAGCAATAAGCAAAGGACAACATGAGCCTCTTTCTGTTCTCTATATTGCACCCAGGCAATTGGGATTAGGGTGATGCTGAACCAGTCAGTGATTAACTTAGTATGTACCTACCCTTAATCCTAGCACCCTTATCCCAGCATTGTACCATGAATCAACCACAGACTCTAGATTTAGCCAGCTCTGAGAAAGCTTGACCTATGAGTGCATGAGGCTTTGGGGGGACTTCTAGACCCAAGCCACAGTACTCTCCCTCTTGGGCATCCAGGATTCCCAGGATAAGAGCTCCAAAGTCCTGAGGTCAAGATGTGGACTCCCCTAATCTTGTGACCTCTGCTCATGTACAACACAAGGAGTCACTGAGGCTTGAGCCTAAGATCTGGCTTGGTCACAAACCGAACAATGAGGAGACCTTGTATGACTCACTGAGGGTCCCCCAGCCTCAGTTTCCACATCTGCTCTGCATTGCAGAGCAGTCATGTTGCCGTCCCAAGCGAGGCACAGCACTACAAAAATCCCACAATTTTCACATATGGCCAGGGTTCACCAAGGGCCCTGTCCCCACTTTCGCTTTGAGTTCACCCCTTCACGCCCCTTCCATGGGAGCCCAGGCCTTCGCTGACTTTAGTGGGGGAAAGGGGCATCAGCCCAGCCTGACGCCTGCCTTTCCCCTCCTGCCCCTGCAGCCCATGTGTGGAAAGATGCTACCAGGGTTGAGAGGCAAACAGCGCCAGGGCTCCATCCAGGACAGGGAGGCCAAAGCAGGAGCCCGGACGTATGTTGCCGGTCACAGAGAGTTTAAGTACCGCAGACCCCTCCCCCAACTCCGGAGGGAGCCCACATTACCCATCAGCCACCAGGGAAGTCTCCCCACAGTACAGTTGTGAATTAAACATGCAGCCTAATGAGTTGATTTTATTAGTTTGCAAACGCACTGAGAACTCGTTATCAAAATAAACATCAATTCCTTTCACCTCTGCCGCAGCCTCTTCAAGCGAGAGAAGATAAACACAAATACACAGTGCCGGCCAGCTGGCAGTGACCCAGCTGTGCACGTGGGCTGTGAGCTGGCCGGGCAGGGTCTTGCCACCCCTCAGAGGGTCTCGGAGGCCCTGCTGGAGTGGGAGGGGGAGAAGAGCTGATGAAGGGGGACTCAGTCACCCACAGCACATCCAGGCAACCCTGTAGGTCTCACTCCATCTTGCCCCATTAAGATGTGGGCCAAGGGAGGCCCAGGGAACTGGATAGTCAAATAATAAAAGTAATAATAATAATAACAGAGGTATGCTGGATGCTCATCCAAGGCTGTCTTCTGTGGGGTTAAGTGAGGGCCGGATAAAGGCAGCACAGTGCAGTTGAGCATGGCAGTCCACACCTGTAAGCTTAGCACCCTAGGGGGCTGAGGCAGGAAGACTGCAAGTTCAAGCCCAGCCTGAGCAGCTTAGTGAGACCCTTTCTCTATATATCTGGGTATATGGGTTCTAGACCCAGTAATACAAGAGAAAAATAAAAATGAGACTCTGGAAAGGAAAGGACCTCCATAATACTGGGCAGGCAAGGGGGCAGTGAGATGGAGGAGCTGAGCTTTGCAAGGGCCTCAGTGCCCTGTGGCTCCACCTCCAGGCCCCCTGGAGGACCTGAGGAGCAGCAGCTCACCTCTCCCAGCACCTCTATTTTCCTTCCTTCCCCTGTGCATCAGGGCCCCACCCCAGGCCCTTAGGGGAGAGATGGTTCCAGGCTGACTGAATTAGGCACGAAGCTGGCAGGACAGGGGCTGCATTGTCACGCTTGGCAGTCCATGCTGTCTCTGGAAAGGATGCTCTAATCCCACTTCATCTGTGTTCCATGGCCGTCAGCTGTTTGTAGGCATTTGGAAGGCAGCTTCTGCAGCCGGAGCCATTGTGCAGCTCCCCCCGCATGTGCTCATCCATCCATCACGCTGTCCTGGGCCCCTTTGTTGGCCGGCCGCCCCCCTCCGGGTGGCATCTCCGGCCTCCCCTGCTCCCAGCTGCCCCACCTTCCCTTCTATTTTGGGCCCACAGGCGGACAGGGTTGGCGTGCCTCAGCCAAGCCCCTGCAATGAGGAGGAGGAGGAGGAGGAGGAGAGGGTGGGCAGGGGAAAGGCCTTTTGGATGCCATAGGAGGGAAGGAGGAAGGAAGGAAAGAAGGAAGGAAGGAAGGAAGGAAGGAAGGAAGGAAGGAAGGAAGGAAGGAAGTTTTTGCTACCTTCTGTAAGCAAGAGTGGAGAGAGCAGTGTAGTACAGATTTCTGCATACTACAGCCAGAGAAATTTATCTATTAAAAAAGAAGCAAGAGAAATAAACCCCACAAGATAGCTCAGCGGTCTAAAGCACCTGCTTAGGTCAAGCTTAGGCAACCTCTAGGATGACAATTTGATCCTGGGCACCACATGCTGCGTCAGCCCCACCCCCAGGGCAGGCTGAGCTGACCATAAAAAATAAATAAATAAACAAACAAAAGTTAAAAAAAAAAGAAAAGAAAAGAAATAAACTCCATAGCCCTTATGCTGGTGGTGCACAAGACACAAAAGATAAAGCCAGGCTCTTCCAGCCAGGCCCCAGGGGGGCCTGCCCCTCCCCCATGGCTCTTCCTCCCTTCCCGCCATTGCTGGGCCTTAGCTCCGCTGCGTCCAGTTTTCCAGGTCTCCCCAGTTTCTGGGCTTCTGCTTGCTGTTCACTGAGCCTGGGGTCGCTCACTTTTCTTCACAGACCTGGCTCTTCAGCACCACACGCCCAACTTCACTTTCCTAAAGGACACTGGCCTGTCTTTCCTAGCACTCAATTAAAACGTCCTATTGATTTTACCTGGTTATGGCTTGTCTTCCCCTAGACTAGACTGTGGGTCTGCGTGCTGGCCTTCAGGTTGGGACTGAGACAGTGCTCCGAGCACCTTGGGCGGGCAGTTGGCAAAGGCCACTCCTTGCTGTCTCGAGACTCAGGCCTGATGAGGCATAGGTCCGCTGGTGTCACTATGACCGCTCATCTACTCTGCAGCCCCCTGACTGTGTCAGCACACAGTGAGCACACACCTGGCCCTCATGCTGTGGCCTCAGAGCGTAGGATTCTGGGTCAGAGTCTGGAGCTGCAGCAGGGAAACAGGCTCAGCTTCGCCACCCTCCAGTCACTGACAGTGAACTCAGGGCCCAGAGGGAAAGGACGTTATCCGAGATTCCACCTTGCTGGGGTATAGTCCGTGGGAAATTCTAGACATAAATAACTCACAGATTTTAAATAACTTTGTTATAACTGTTCCATTTTCTTATAAATCAAAGCTGTTCATCTCTTACTGTGCCTAATTTATAAGTTGAACTTTATTACGAGTAGGCACAGGAAAAAGCAGTACATGCAGGGTTCGTTAAACTTTATGATGAGAATGTACAGAAAGAAATACATACAGGGTTCAGTGCCAGCCCCCATTTCAGGCACCCAGCAAGGGTTTGTAACACATGCCCTAGCGTAAGTGGGGACCACTCCTTTGAGGCCCCAGAATTGGTCACTAGCAGTGCTAACGACCCCCATGTTCCTACGACGTGCTGCTGGCTGCCCACTGTCCTCCTAAACATAAGCCAGGCCCACAAGGGACCACATGCTCCTCAAGCCCAGGGCAAATCTTCAGAGGTTCTTGTGAGCCCTGTGCCCACTCTTTAGCAGATGTGCTGCGTCCTTGCTGCTCACTGAAAAGGAGGGAGACTCAGACACATCCCTGTGCCCATCCCTAGGTGTGGTCTCTGCCACCCAGGGCCTAATTTTGGTTGCTAAGGGAGTTGTTTTGGAACAAAACTCTCAGCTTGGTGATGCCCAGGAGGAGGTCTGGGAAGATGGTTGGTTGGCAGGCTGGTCCTACGGCCCTTATAGGCTGTGCCCGCAAGCCACAATCATATGAAATATATAAGACACACATTACTATTCACACAAACACACAGCTACACACAAACATGCATGGTTGCATACATTCTCTACACTTGCACGTGTTCACACAGATACAAACACACTCATGCATATATACAGATACATATAACCGACAAATATACACATAGTGTGCACACATCTATACACAGACATATACATGCAAACATGCAAACATGCACACATACACACTGCTTTTCCTCTGCATTCAAGTTTGCCAGTCTTCGCAGAGCAGGGACGTCACCCACGTTCTAGGACTGGCACCTCCTCTTCTCTCAGGTACCATGAAGGTGGAGAAGGGCAAGCCCTGGACATTCCTAAGCAAACTGCCAAACCTTCACCCAGCTTCCAGCCTCCTTCCGCAGCCCTCTCTGCTGAGCTGGGCAAAATCCCACCCCCTCGCACCTTGCAGTCTCCCCAGCCCCAGATCATAGTCCCAGGCACATTTTCAAGGATGGAGAGAACAAGGGGGCGAGAGGTAGACCCTCATGACTCTGTTTCCCCTCAGTGGGTTGACCCACTGCCCTCAAGGCTGCTGCCTGTCACGTTTGATGCCTGGCCTGGCCTTTGTCTGGTGTGTGCCTGTTTGATGTGGTGTGTTCTCTTGGCTGCATCCCAATGTGGCAGTAGATCCTTTCTCTGGAGCAGTGGAAAACACTTCAAAAAGAAAGATAAGAAACTAACTTATCAGCTAGTTTTTTGCAGAAAAGCATAAAAGTGGTCTAAGAAATCACTCTCCTCAGTCTAGGCCTGGACCAGTGCCCAAGAGTTGGGATAGGGTCTTTAAGAGGACACCCAGGGCAAGATTGAATTCTCAGGGCTCAGGACCCAGAGGCCCCTTCTAAATCAGGACAGCTGAGAAGGGAGGGGTGGGGTGGACAGGTGGCAAAGCAGCTCTTCCAGAAAGCTGGGGTGGAGGAGGAGAAATGCAGGGGTGGGAGGTATTTTCACATGCCCACTTGCATGTAAGAGGCATCTGACAAATATTTATTGAATGAGGGATAGAAGGAACACTGGCCGATGGCTGGAGCTGTGAGCATACTTGTGGGCCAATGGGGGCGAGACGGCCAGACCTATGACGAGGTGAGGGACAGGCTGCAGCAGAAAGGGGAATGGATGCGAGTGGATCAATTCAGTGGCAGTGACAAGGACCTAGGTGACCAGCAGGAGACCTTCCCGGTTGTAGAGCTGTGAGAGCCTGTGGGATTTGCTCAGGGAAGCCTCTGCCACAAGCTACTCTAGAGACTCTTGAGGGGCAGTATGCCCACCTTCTCTTTCCAGGGCCTCATGAACACTCTTGTTCTGGAGATGGGGGATGAATGCAGGGACCCCTGAGGTCCCTTCTGGCTCCTGGCCATGATCTCAAGCTCCTAGCAATGCGAGCAGCAAGGCTGCAGGTGGTGCCAGGATGCAGACAGCTCTCTGTGCCTGCTGTGCCCAGCCGGGCGTCTCCAGGGACAGGGAGCTTATGCTCTGTGTGTGCTCGGGGGAGGGGGGGATCTCTGCTATTTGTGTCTCCCTAAATGATTTACCACCCCCATCCCTGCCTGTACAACTCCTCTCCTAGTGAATTAACTGGCTCTCCTGAAATCATAAATAATTAGTGAGTCTGTCCCCGGTGCCACTTAACAGTTGTGTTTTCAAAGCACTTTATGCCCATTAACCAAAAAATGCTTGATCCACCTCCAGGAGAAGAGGACAACAACGAGAAGGAGCCTGCAAAGGCTCTGGAAGTCATCTAGTCCATCCCCCACTTCTGGGATAGAGTAAAACGGATCCAAATCTAACCAATAAACAGCCCTATTTTGAGAACATATGGAAATCTCAGTGCCTTAAAGCCAAGCAGAACAAAGAGAAATGAGCCATAACCAGGGCAGGCTGCTCTCTGAAGAGCAAGCCACTAGGCAGAATACAGTGAGGCAAGAAGCCCAGGATGTCCCACAGAGCACAGTGGACCAGGACACAAAAGTTAAAAAGGACAGAGAGGTGCTTAGTGTATTCTGAGGCACCTGGAGGGACCTGGAACCAGCAAAGACATTTCTTCACCTCAAGGATGGAAACAGTGATTTTCCAAGCCAGACTCACTCATTAACATGTAAATGACCAGTTCTGATATCTAAGAATGCTCCTCATACTCAGTTCCTCTAACTGTGCCCAGTCACATGCCAAGTTTTACTCCTGGTGAGGGGCACAAATGGCCATTCACACCAATTGGCTTGTGCCTATAGGAAGGGAAAGCTCAATATGTCTGTTGATTCCCAAGCAGCTGCCCAAACAGACTCTCCCTGGGAGGCCACAGAGGGCATTACCCTTCTGTCCTCCAGCTCCTGGATCACTTGATGAAGAACTGTAGCCGGCACATGGCTGAGATCTGAGAGGCGAAAGGGGTCTCTGTTTCCAGCTCATGGGCAGTCGGCTCTGGAATTTGCAGGCCACTCACTGCCCGATGACACTGGGGACGCAGTGGAGCAGGGACCCAACAAGAAGTCTTTGACTGGAAAACCACTAGAGAGGTAACTTCCCAGTCTCTCCTCTCCCACAAACCTCACTAAAAGCCTAGGGCAGGCCAAAAGGGGACAGATGGGTGGAGGGGCTGCTTCTGGTACAGCCGAGTAGACTCCCATGAGAGCAACTGCCCCATAGCTAAAAACTACGGACTCTGGATGATCTACAAGAAAGGAGCTACCTGGAGGCACTGGAGAGTGAATCAAAGCAGGCAGATTTTGAGAAGGACTGTTAGAATCTTCGGAAGACAGGGATGGGAAAACTAAACTTCTTCGTTGGTGTGGCTTTTAATATTAGGGTATGACGAAGCCAGCATACTATGGAGGGCTATACCTCCCCCATCCCTGCCTGTAGAACAGTTGTTATTATACAAAGTGCAACTGTAGTAGTCAAAGCACTGTGGTACCATCACAAGGACAGACACGAGGAACAACGAAATAAAACAGAAAGTCCAGAAATACACTTTACAATGATAGCCACTTGATTTTTATAGCAAGGCTGCCAAGAACCTCAATGGGGAAAAATAGTCTCCCCAACAAATTATGTTTGGATAACTGGCAATATGCAAAAGAATGAAGCTGAACCCCGACCTTGAACCATATACAAAAATTAACTAAAAATAAATCAACATCCAAAAATGTAAGAGCTGGACCATAAAATTCTTAGAAGAAAACATATGGCTAAGTCTTGATGACTTAGATGTAACCATGGATCCCTAGGTAAGATGAAAGAAACTGCTAAGTTGCACTTTATCAAAGCAAAAACTAGGGAACTGGGGAGATAGCTCAGTAGAATAAGCACCTGCCTGACAAACACAAGGTCTTGAGTTCAATTCCCAGTAACACACACACACACACACACACACACACACACACCCCAAAAACTTTTGTGCATCAAGAAAGTGAAAAGACAATCTACACAACAGGAGAAAATATCTGCAAATCACGTACCTGACAAGTGCCTAGTGTCCTTAATAAATAAAGAACTCAATAATAACAACATCAAAACCACAATTTCAAAATTGACAAGACTTGAATTGAAATTTCTTCAAAGAAGCTACACAAATGGGCTATAAGTGCAGGAAAAGACAGTCAACATCATTAATCATTAGGCAAGTACAAGTGAAAACCATAATGAGCTACTACTTCCCACTCACAAAGATAGCTATAATTAAACAGAGGAAAAATACTAAGTGTTGGTATGAACTTTGTGCACCACTGGCAAGAGTGTAAAATTATTCAATAAGATCTCCAACTATTTAAAATAGTTCACTGGATCCTAAAAAAGTTAGACGTAGGATTGCCCACATGGCTTAGTAACTCTACTCTTAGGTATGCAACTAAAAAAACTGAGACCAGGTACTTATGCAAGAATGTGTATACATATACTTGCAGTGGTGATACTGACAATGGTTTAAAGGTGGAAATGCCCAAAGGTCCATTAATGAATGGATGAACAAATTGTAGTAGAGATAAATAATGAAATATCATTGAGCCCTTAAAAAAAAAGTACTGATATGTACTACACTGATGTCTCTGAAAACATGAGGCCCTGCGAAAGAGGCCAGGCATAAAATTATTCTATTGTTATGAGCTACTCAACATAAGTAAATTCATAGATACAGGCTGTAGATTATAGTGTTTGCCAGGGCTGAAAAGACACAAATGAGGAACAGTAGCTTCAAGAGTGGGGTATACTATAGGATCCTTAATAAACAAAGAACTCAATAATAGCAGCAACATCAAAACCACAATTTTATTATTTTAGGTTGTGTGTGTGTGTGTGTGTGTGTGTGTGCAGGTTCTCACTATGCAGCTTGGATTCATAGTGATCCTTCTGATTTCTGTCTCCCTAGTGCTGGGATTACAGGCATGTGCTCCCATGCCTGGTCTCCATTGCCAGCTCAGTGCAAATCACGTACCTGACAAGTGCCTAGTGCCAAGTGCCTGGCGTTGGGGCTGGCACAGCATGTGGTACCAGGGATCAAACCACAATTTTAAAAATTGACAATATTTGAATCAAAATGTCTTCAAGGAAGATAAACAAATGGGCAGAGAAAAAACATTTCCTTGTGGGGTGATGGAATGTTTTGAAAGCAGACAGATATGGTCGTTACACAACATGGCGAGTATACTAAATGACATTAAACTATTCACTTTTAAAGATGGTTAATTTTATATCGTGTGAATTTCACATCAATTAACAAAAAGTAGAAAACTCACGATTTAGAACTCAGGGCAAACATGGCCCCTAGAAAGTAAAATTGAGTCCCCAGAAGAATAAAATGACTACGCTGAGGTTTACACTACTTCCGCGGGAGAAAGTGAATCAGGAAAATACATTCACAGCAACGCAAATATAAAATCAACAATTTTCAAAGAAATAGAACAGAATCTAGATTCTCTGTAACAGATCACAATGCCTAGAATTCTGTCTTGTTTTTCTGATTGATGAGAAAAACACCAGGTGCCCAAGCTGAAGGAGGAAAGGCTCCGTTGGCTCGCACTTCGTCGACTGTGCTTCAGTCCACAGCTGGATGGTTCCGAGGCCAAGTGGCATGGGTGAGGGACATCATGGAGGAGAGACCAATCATGGCAGGCTGAAAGTAGGAATCAGCAACGTAGCCAGCTCCAAGCGACAAGCGGTGGCCTTCTTTCTGTCCCTTATATCTTATCCAAGGTAACCCACCTTGGGGTGGTAGGATTCACACCCAGGATGGGAAACCCTTTGTCCTACCCAGAACTATGCCAACCCATGAGAGGACTAATTTAGTAGTCATATGTCCTTAATCCCAGTATCACCCATCCCATATCCAGCCACCTCCAGAAAGCCCTGCCTATCACTGCATGAGGCTTTGGAGGGACAGCTAGACACGAGCCACAACAGATACATGAAGAACCAGAAGAATGTGACCCTGACAAGGGACCATCAGTGGCACCAATGGAAATGATTAGATGCTAGAATTAGCAGATAGGAATTTTAAAGCAGTAACTATAATGATATTCAATGAGATAAATAACAATATGCTCTAAATGAATGAAGAGATAAGATGCCTTTAGGGAACTAGAAAGTGTGTGTGCGTGTGCGTGTGCATGCGTGTGGGCATGTGTGTGTATGGTGTATCTCCAGGTGGAAACTTTAGAACTGGAAAATAAAATATTTGAGCATGAAAAGTCTACTGGATGGGAGGGGGAAGGATGGGGAAGAGGATAAGAAAAAGATGCAAGTTGTACTATGTACCCACATCCATTTCCCATGATGATTATGACACAGATGTACTACTAACATGTACTAATAAGAAAATTAGAAAAAAAAAAAAGAGATGGCAATCTTTCCCGGGTTGAAAAAAAATCCACTGGGTGGGTTTCACAAAGGAACAGAGACAATAAAGAAAATGATAAACTTGAAATTTTATCTACAGACATTATTAAATCTGAAGAATGGAGAGTAAAAAGATAGAAAGAAATGGCATAGGGATCTGTGGGACAATATCAAGACATCCAACACAGGTGCTAATGAAGCCCAGGAAGAAAAGAGACCAGGGAGCTGAAGCAATATTTGAAGAAATAATAACACATTCCCCAAACTTGGTGCAAGATGACAGTGTGCAGAGTCAGGATAAATACAAAGGGGATCCCATCAAGATGCAGTTAGTATCTGAAGGCAAATGTTAAGAAAAAGGGGACAAAGAGTTTTGGGTCCCTTGCAGCTCCCCACTTGTGTCCCAGCAATGCTACCAGGAGGAGGGGCTTGGCACAGGCCCAGAGACCAATTCCTTGGTACCCTGGAGTCAGCTTTCTGTGCTCACACTGCCCAGCTCGCAAGCCTTTCCTCAGCCTCCTTCCTGCTTGCCATGTGGAGTGAGTGGTCTCCTTGCATTGGGCAGAAAGGCCCACTAAGGGAGAAGAAACATTCCTCTCATCCCTCGATTGCCGGAAAGTCAGCCACATACTGGAAGTGGGACCCGGTCCCCTCCGCACATCCCTGTGGTTTCCCTTTGTGCATTCTGCTGACCCCTGGGAGGATGCAGAGGCCTCTGTTCCCTCTGTGCTTCCTTTTGATTGACAGCTTGACCTTTCTGGATTCCAGAAACTGAAGATGTTGTCATGCCCAGGACAAGCTTTCTTGCCTTAGGGAGAGGAGTGACCATTTTCAATCTTTTTCCTTTTCCTCCTCCCTGCTTCTTGTGGTTCAGAGATGGAAACTCACCCACTGCCTCAATAGAGCACAGGTGATTTCCCTGTCACAATCCTTCCCTGGACCCTGAAGAGCCCTTCCAGGGGATGAGGTCCCAAAAAAGACCACAGGCAGCCTTCAACATCTAGGGTGACCTGAGAGCGGTGCTCAGCTGTCCCTCACCTCCATGGGTAGGACTGGGCTGGCTCTGCTTTTCAGCCTTAGAGACCCTGAACTCCAAAGTCTTCAGCCTGTAATTCAAGGACTTTGACCCCCTCGAACTCTTCCTTGCCACTCCTGAGGGAGTTCACAGGGTTGAGTCCTCCACCCTGCCAGCCCTGTTCTTGACTAATAGTCTTGTCTTTCAACCTTGGCCCTTGCAGTGGCCTCCATCCTGAGCTACAGCTCTACAACCCAACAGCTATGCATCTTGACGCTGTCAATTCAAATGTCCCACCATCCTGGAAGTCCTTCCTGATGTCCACACAGGAAAGCATCACCCCTGCCCCATTTGACCACTGCCTCCTATTTTATTTGGACTCCTAATAGTTGCTACAAATAATAAGTTGCTTTAATTCTCAGGACTGCCTCATGAAGTACGTACTATCATCCCTGACTGACAGATGCCAGGCTACAGAGGCTGGTGGGGAGAGCTCCTGGATCTTAGCAACGCAACTTAGTGGTTCTGCCTGAAAACTGCCTGTGACCTCATTAGTGAGCTGAGTAGAGAAATAGGGAATTCCAGTTCTGCACAGGGCCTCTGGTGGTGGGAGGAGGAGCAGGGAAGAGGTGAGTCAGGAAAATGGGGAAATAACATAATTCCCACTCTGGTCTGCACAAGCAAGGTTGGGCAGGGAGAGCTCTGCTAGTTTCTAACTCGGTTTCCAGGCTGCTGCTCCCTTATCTGATGTTGGACCTTTGCCCCCTGAGGGCTCCAACCCTGCACTGCCCAGCTCCCTCCCACGTGTGGCCCGCCCCCCTCCCCCCACTGATGTTTAATGGATCCACACTGCAGGGAATAAGTCCCTTTAATAAGTGATGAGTTCCCACAGAGCTCTTCTGTGCTTGTCCCTCTGGAGAATTTTTGGTTTTGTTTATTTAAGGAGTGATTCCTTGTCATGTCCTCCTTCCTGTATCAAAGGCAGCACTGCAGGCAGGCCATTAACCAAGAGGGGCACTGGGGTGCACTTCCAGGAGGAGAACTGGGTGGGAGGGCTGTAGCTCTGGCTCTGCTTCCTGCCGGGATTCCCTCCACACTAGATGGGTAGGAACAGGGGCCAGGAAACCTGAGATTCCAAATAGACCGCTGTGGGCAACCAGGAGCTACTCACAGAAGCGCCTTGAGAGCGGAGGGAGCCGATGGTTGGTTTGTGAGGAGCTACAGCCACAGCCACAGCAGCAAGTGAACCCCGCTGCTCCTGACTCCCACGTGCCAAGCCTGATGCCTGGGGACCTCACAGTGCCAGTGCTGATCCACCAGGGCTGAGGCGGGAGCCCAGCATCTGCATGTCAAGCTGTGGCTTTGTGGTACTGCTTACGGAACAGCGCCCGGAGGACCTGAATCAACTCTGCTTGGTCCAGGGAAGGTGCAACTTGAATAAAGCACATAATAGCGATGTCAGTAAGGAAGACATAAGTGCGGAGCACCTACTGTGTGTCGGGCACTCCACAACCACCACAGTACGACAGAAGGAGCATTTATCCAGCCTCGCAGGACAAACTCCTTCGAATGACCCAAGCTCCTTCGAATGACCAGGAAGCAGGAACACAGACCTAAGAGGCTTCCTCCTTTCTGAGTGCTGCAGATTGGCTCTTGGATGTCCTCCAATAGCCCATGCATGTCCAGGATAGCACTGACGGAAACTTTCAGAGGTTGGGGGGGGGGGGTCTCCTGAGAAGTCTCTAGGTCACTGGAGCTGGGGCTATTAAAGGGGATTATAGAACTCCTTTATCTCAGTTTCTGTTTTCATTGCTGAGACAAAGTACCCAACATCCACAAGTTAAGGGAGGAAAAGTTCATTTAGCTGATGCAGTTTGCACAGGTTTCAGTCCACAGTGGGCTGAGGCCAATGCAGGCTACCATGGGAGAGGGGCATCACAGAGGAGAAACAGTCTATGGCAGGCAGGCAGGCAGCAGCACAGTAACGAAGCAGCACCAGCAGCAGCAGCAGCAGCAAATAAGCCTGCACTTATATTTCACCCAGGCCATCTGGCCTTTGGGCAGTGCCACCTATAGCCCGGGGTGGGGGTGGGGCATCCTTAATCCCAGCGTCACACCTAGATCCAGCCAGCTCTGACAAGCACCACCTATCCATGTGTGGGCTTTGGGGGTTTATCTAGACACAAGCCATAACACTCTCTTCCTTCTCTTTCTTTTCATTCCCTGGCCATGGGATGAACAACTCTGCTCTCCCACATGCTCCTGCGATGATGTGCTGCCTCACTGCAGGCTCAAAAGAACAGGGCCACTAGTCATAGACTGCGGCTGCTAAGGCTACAGCCCAAAACAAACCCTCTCTCTCTCTCTCTCTCTCTCTCTCTCTCTCTCTCTCTCTCTCTCTTTCTGGCGGAAATGGGGATTGAACTCAGGCCATTGCACCTGCCAGGCCCGAGCTATCTCCTCAGCCCTATTTTAAGTTCTTTTTTTCTTTGTTTGCTTTTTTGTTTTTTGGTGGGACTGGGGTTTGAACTTATGACCTTGCACTTGCCAGGCAGACACTTGTGCCATGGAGCTCTCTCCCTGGCCCTTATCCTTCTCTTTATCCGTTGATTGTCTCAGGCATTTGTTACAGCAACAGGGACTAACACAGGGAGCAGTATATGTGGCTGCTCAACTTACAGAGGAGGAAATGGAGGCTGGAGGAGCCTCAGGATTCTCTGGAGGCTCTGCTGTTGGTGAGAAAACCTCACCAGGACTGCTGTGAAGGTCGTGCTGGCTGCAAAGGGTTTGGAATTTTGTGCACAGCCTCTCAAAGTTAAGAAGCCAGAGCCAGAGACAGCAGCGCATACCAGGCAGGACGAGACAGGCAGGCACCAAGACCTGGAATTTCTAATCTTGCCCCTGCATTCCCTGGCCTCCTGGACAGACCTGGAGAACTTCACAGAGAAGTTTCTAAGCTTGATCACCATGCTCATGAGTCACTCTTGAGGTCTGAGGCCAGAGAAGCCCTTGCTGGGTCAGCCTCAGGAAAGAAACAGGGGTTGAGAAAGTCGAAGCAGGAGAACAGGCCTGCAGTTTCTGGATTCTGCTTTGCAGAGTGGCAGCCTGGGGCCAGTTGAATGTCTTAACAATTTTCCAGGAAGGAGTCTTGGTTTCATTTTGCACCAGGCCTTACAAACTCAGTTCTTGGTCTTGTTGGTAGGTTAGAGGGCACACGCTGGGCTGGAGCCTCTCTTGGAGAGATTGGCCAACAGCATGGTAAATCACTGTGTAGCAGGCACACGCTGGGCTACCCGGGCTGGTGGGTAGGCTGGCGCAGCCCCACACTCACAGAGGCCGCAGCCTGCAAACACCACCTCCAGCAGGCTAGGAGTAGGGACTGGCTTTCTGAGGGCCCCAAATGACAGCCTGGATCGAGCTTCCCAGTCCACAGTGACAGGGCCAACTGGCAGGCCGGGATTAGGGAAGGGACGGGAGGAGATGCTCAGCTGCCTCTAAACCTTGACCTCTGCAAGGAAATCTCCACTCCAATGTCAGACCCCAAGGGTGGGACTCATGCGGCTCAACTGTGCCAGCTTGTTGGGGGGGGGTATGAAATCTGAGCCAGGTCCTCACTTCCATTTTGGGTTTGACCCAAGGGGATAAAGAAAGTCCACTGAAATCCACTCCCAGGCAGCATGCTGGTCTGGAAGACTTCAAGAGGGGAGGCTGCCTATCTCTTTCATTCCTATCCACCATCCACACGGGGCACAGGGACTAAAACCAGGCATTCAACCCTTCGGGGCCACTGTCCCCAGGAAACAGGTGCTGGCATTAGGCAGGAAGAAGAAATGTGGAGTCTGGGGCCCAAGGCTCCTCAGGCCCAGCACTGCCTAGGAAGGCTGTTATGTGGGGGACAGATGGGGACTCGAGCCTGGGGCCAAACCTGGAGTCTCCACCCAAGCCTGATCTATGAAGCAGAGTCCCACAGTGGGTCTGACTTATCCTTCAACGTGAAGCCACGGTGCCAAAGATCTGCATTCAGTTTGTTGGTTGTGGGCTCTTAACCCAGGGACCCTTTCTCCAGTTCTGGGGCCCACGCCCACCAACAGAGCCCAGTGCTGGCCTCAGGTGCAGGCTCCAAGGGGAATCTTCAGCGCAAGGAAGAATGTGGTGAATTCACCAAAAGAGTACCTGGAGCAACTCTACCAGCCCGCTTTTTGGTTGCCAGTCTGGTCACACCCAAACTCATGAGGGGAGTCCTATCTATTCAATGCATTGATACCTGTGGGCACTTAGATTGGAGCCCAGCAAGGACTGCAAGCAGCACTATGAGAGCAGTGGCTATTATATTTCACTCACTCTCAATGCACTTTCTTTTTTAAATTTTTACATCTTTGGAGTTAGAATCCATCTTACTGAGGATTAAATGACAGCTTCTTTTTCTTTTCTGTCTTAGGGGCGCTTAATGTCACAGCACGTTTCACAATTGAAATGTCTTGGGTCAAATACGAGACACTGCTGATGGTGGAGGTGAGGAGGATGATTCTAGGCTGTATCCTCCAGGAGACCTGAGTGCTGGAGGTACTCTTGAATTCACTGTTCTCTGTGGGAACCTGGGAGCTGGGGGGCACAGGAGGGCCGAGCCTGAGCGTGCAGGTCAGGAGCCAGCAGGCAATGGTAGGACGGGACTTCCAACGAAGGCCCTAGGCTCTCACACAATCCCTTACCACCACCATCAGCACCACCACCACCACCACCAGTACCACCACCACCACTATCACCAGCACCAGCACCAGCACCA
>PVKN010010379.1:0-14106 GCA_004027915.1 Capromys pilorides
TTTAGAAATCTAAGTATATACAAAATTGTAGCTGGCATTTTTCCTAGTCTCTTACTCTCATTTTATATCCTTTTATGTTTTCTTGTAAACCAATCATTTACTTGAGAGAGCATAGCAGTAACTGAAATTACATTAGAAACAGCGCAAATCTAAAAGACAAGAATGCCAGGTATTCCAAGCATAATTTTAGTGTTACCCACTGCTATCCTCAGTGTGAAAAATATTTTGGCGGTTCCTAGGACCCTTATCTAATTCATCCTGTGTATGTAAGTGCATGGTTTTGCTCCTGACACGTTTTCTTTTTTTTCTGTTTGCCGTCACTTTGTTGTTTAATGCTTAAGTCCTTGGTTTCCATTCAGCTGTGTTATGCCTTTCCATTTTTATTTCTTTTTTTAGTTCTTACACTAGGGAGACTACGATATTTACAAATGTAGGTCTGGTTTATTTCACTTATGAGTATATGTTCAAGATATATCCACTTATATATGAGGTCTTCTAGTTTATCATTCTTGTTTTTTTTTTTTAATTTTATTTTATTTCTTTGTTTGCTTGTTGTGTTTGTTTGTTTCTTTATTTATTTATTTTGTGGCTGGCTCAGCCTGCCCTGGTGGTGGGGCTGGCGCAGCATGTGGTGCCGGAGATCGAACCGCAGTCCCTGCAGTTGCCTGAGATTTCCTAAGCAGGCACTTTAGACCACTGAACCATCTCGCCGGCCCTAGTTTATCATTCTTTACAGCTGGAGTAATATTCCACTATATAAAAATAACACATCTTTTTCAACCATTCTTCAGATGATGGGCATTTTGGTTGTTTCTAAGATTTGGCTATCACAAGTTGTGCTGCTATGAACATAGGTGCACAGATATCACTGTGATAGGATGTTTTCAGTTCTTCTGGGAAAATTTCCAGTAGGGGGATAGCTGGATTTAATAGAATTTCCAGTTACAGTTTTTTAAGGAGCCTCCACACTGCTTTCCATAATGGTTGCACCAGTATGGATTCCCACCAGCAGAGGAGAAGGGTTCTTTTTTCCCCACAGCCTCTCAACATTTGTTGTTGGTTGATTTCTTTATGATAGTCATTTTTTCTGGGGTGAGATGGCATCTAAGTGTTGTTTTAATTTGCATTTCACAAATGGCTAGTGATGTGGAGCATTTTTTCATGTATTTATAGGCTTGTTGAATTTCTTTCTCTGAGAAGTGTGTGTTTATCTCAGATGCCCATTTCTGGACTGGGTCTTTGAATTTTGGGACCCTAAGTGTTTTTTGCTTCTTTGTTTTTTATCTTTTTGAGACAGGGTCTTACTATGTAGTTAAGGCTGGCCTTAAGCTCACGTTTGTAGCTCAGGCTGGTCTCGAACTCCCATCGATACTCCTGCCTCAGCCTCCCAAATGCTGGGATTACAGGTGTGAGCCACCATGCCTGCCTCCTAATGTTTTTTAGTTCTTTATAAATTCTAGATAGAAGATCTTTGTCTGAAAACTTTTTTTTTTTTTTTTTTTTTTTCAGAACTGGGGATTGAAATCAGGTCCTTGCACTTGCCAGGGAAGTGCTTATTCTACTGAGCTATCTCCCCAGCCCCTGAAAACTTATTACTTAATTTTTTTTTTGAAAATCAGTGGGTTGTCACCGGGTGTGGTAGCTCACACCTGTAATCCCAGCACTTGGGAGGCTGAGGCAGGAGGATCTGTATGAGTTCGAGACCAGCTTGGGCTACAAAATTGAGCTCAAGGCCAGCCTGAACTGCATAGCGAGACCCTGTCTCAAAAAGACAAAAAAAAAAAAGAAAGAAAGAAATTAGTGGGTTGTCTTTTTACTCTGTTGGTAATTTCTTTTGACATAAAAAAACTCAGCCAGAAGAGGTCCCAGTTGTTGATTCTTTCAAGTGTTAAACGTGCATTTTGATTTTTGTCCATGAACTCTGCCTTCCCCAATGTTTTCAAGACTTCTTCCCACTTTCTTTCTTTCTTTTTTCTTTTTTGGAAGCAGATACTTTATTAACTGACCAAATCATAAAAACATCATAGCAGATTCCTTAGTTCATCCTTCTAATAAGCCTGTTGATCTGATCTTCCCTTTTTCCAGCATCTCCACCTTCCAGAAAATGGGTGGTCTTTTTCTTCATTCTACCTCATGGAGATGATAACTTAAATGGCCACAGGAAGTTACTTGCCTCTTTGAAGCGTTTTCCTACAGTACAGATCTCATGGATCAGATCCTCCATGCAGATGATGCCATATTTACCAAGTGATCGAGCAATCAATGAATTATCTGTCAAGGCAATTCTCTTTTTAATGATTTTGCCATAGCCACGCTTGTATATTAGTTCATTTACTGACTTCAGGTTTGGGTACACAATGTATGGCTCCACAATTCTCAGCATGTTAATTGAAGCCTTGTTGAGCTTAACGAAGATGCCATTGAAGATTTGGCGAAGGTGAAAGCGAAGAAGCTGCAACAACTCATGGACTTTTGAGCTCACACTATTGATACCCCTGATCCAGATGACAAATGTCTTTTCTGTTTCCAAATAAAATTTAGGATTGATTTCTCTAGGTCTGTGAGGTATGTTGATGGTATTTTGGTAGGGATTGCATTAAATCTGTATAACAATTTAGGGAGTATGGCCATCTTCACAATATTGGTTCTTCCTATCCAGGATCAAGGAATATCTTTCCATTTTCTGAAATCCTCTAGGATCTCTTTCTTCAGATCTGCTCTTGAAAAGACACACAAATGGAATTATATCATATATACTTTTAATGTGTTTTAAACTCCATTTATGTTTTGGAAATTCATAGAGTATTAGTACTCATTCCATTTTATTACTGGGTACTATTCCTTTGTATAAATATGTCATAATTCTTATTAGTTCATAATCCCATTGAAACACATTTGAACTTGGTTCCAGTTTTGGGCTTTCAGAAATAAAGGTATGAAAGAAAGAAAGAAAGAAAGAAAGAAAGAAAGAAAGAAAGAAAGAAAGAAAGTTGCTACTGACTTACTTAGTCATGAATTTTTTTCTTTTTTCTGGTACTGGAGATCAAACTCCAGACCTTTCACTCGCCAGGTAGATGTTTCTGCCACTGAGCTATCTCCCCAGCCCTGATCATGTCTTTTTTGTGAATATGTGTTTTGCTTTTCATGTGTAAATAGGAATGGAACTATTAGTCATCAGGTTGGTGTATAATTTGATAAAAGTTCTGTTTTCTTTTTTCGTTTGGGTTTTTTGTTTTGTTTTGTTTTTTGTGGGACCAGGGTTTGAATTCATGACCTTGCACTTGCCAGGCAGGCACTTGTGCCACGGAGCTATCTCCCCGGCCTCAAAAGTTCTGTTTTCTAAAGTGGATGTATCATTTTATTTATTTATTTATTTATTTATTTATTTATTTATTTTTGTCTTTTTGAGACAGGGTCTCGCTATGCAGTTCAGGCTGGCCTTGAGCTCACTTTTGTAGCCGAGGCTGGTCTCAAACTTGCACCGATTCTCCTGCCTCAGCCTCCCAAGTGCTGCGATTACAGGTGTGCGCCACCACGTCTGACAGATGTATCATTTTAAACTCGAACCAGTAGTATATGAGATTTCCACTCATGTCATACCCTCATTGATAGCTAATGTTCCTATTTTCATTTAGTTCTAGCTATTTCAGTGATGTAAACTGGCAATGCTATTGAACTTTTCAAACAATTATTGTCCATTTCTATGTCTTCTGTGAAGTGCTCGAGTTTCTTCCCTGTATTTAAATTGTGTTAGGCGGGGCTTGGTGGCACACATCTGTGATTCCAGCGCTTGGCAGACTGAGGCAGGAGGATCAGTGTGAGTTTGAGACCAGCCTGGGCTGTAAAACTGAGGTCAAGGCCAGCCTGAACTGCATAGTGAAACCCTGTCTCAAAAAGACAAAAAATAAAATAAAATAAATAAAGAAATAAAATAAAGTTTAAAAAATAGAAAAATTAAACAGTTTCAAAACAGGTTAGTAGGAGTTTCAATAATTAATATATTACATAATGTTGTCATTGTGGTTGTTATCCAGAGTACAAGATATAACCATGATATCTTGCCCAAACAATAACAAGCTAGGAGAAACCGGTTCTATAACTATCTTAACAATCTTGCATATGAATATATTTTTTTCTTTTTTCCTTTCTTGCTTTCCCTTTTTCCTCGTCACAGTTTGTCTTTTCTTCTGGGCAGCTTCTTCCAAATTGACTAGATCTATTGTACATTTTGGATCTTATTTGCCCATTCAGTTTCTCACACTAGTGAGACAATCTGATGTTTACACATTTGGCTCTGATTTATTTCATTTATGAGTATTGTCTTGAGTGTCTGCCCTTTAGCTATAATAGTCTTCATTTGGGTGGGTGAGATGGCCCAGAGGTCTAAAGCGCCTGCTTAGGAAAGCTTAAGGCAACCGCAGGGACCATGGTTCGATCCCTGGCACCACATGCTGGGCCAGCCCCACCCCTAGGGCAGGCTGAGCCAGCCATAAATAATAATAATAATAATAATAATAATAATAATAATAATAGTCTTTATTTTATCCTTCTTTATGGCTGAGACACTGCACTGTAAACATCTTTTTTAAAAATCCATTTCTTGGGCCGGCGAGATGGTTCAGTGGTCTAAAGCGCCTGCTTAGGAAAGCTCAGGCAACTGCAGGGACTGTGGTTCGATCCCCGGCACCACATGCTGCGCCAGCCCCACCACCAGGGCGGGCTGAGCCAGCCACAAAATGAATAAATAAAGAAAGAAACAAACACAACAAGCAAACAAATAAATAAATAAAATAAAATAAATTTTTTTAAAAAAATAAAAATCCATTTTTTGGTTGATGAGCATTTGGGTTGTTTCCAGGAGTTAAATAATATAAAATGTGGGGCCTGGGGAGATAGCTCAGGGTACAAGTGCCTGCCTGGCAAGTGCAAGGTCCTGAGTTTGATCCCTGCTCCTGCAAAAAAAAAAAAAAGAAAAAAACAGATTATATAAAATGTGATGCTATAAACATGGGTGCAGAACTCAAAGCCAGCTTGAAAACTGCATGGAGAGACCTTGTCTCAAAGAGACGAAAAACAAACAAACAAACAAACAAAAAAAGAACAAAAAACCATGGGCCCACATATATCACTGTGATACAATTTTTTTACAGGGTCTCACTATGCAGCTCAGACTCCTAGCGATTCTCCTGTTTTCAGCCTCCTCAGTGCTGGGATTTTAGGCATGCACCACCAAGCCAGGTCTCAGTGGCCTCCTCAGTGCACCCTAGGCACAGGGCCAGCGCTGGCATGGCATGTGGTACCAAGGATTGAGCACAGGTCCCCGCACTTGCCTAAGCAGGCACTTAGTCTGTTGAGCTATGTTGTCGGCCCACAAGCACTGAATTTGGTTATTAAATCTACCAGGGTTTTTGGTACAATTTTTGGAGTCTTTCCATGTAGAGTATTATGTCATCTGCAACTAATAATTTAGTTTCTTTCTCATCTTCATTCCATTTATCTTTTTCTCTTTTCTAGTTATTCTGGCTAATATTTCCAGAACTATATTAAATAGGAGTGGTGATAACGGACATCCTTATGTTGTTCTTGATTTTAGCGTGAAAACTTTCAGTTTTGACTGTTTATTTATTTAAATTCTTTTATTTATTTATTTATTTGTTTGTTTGTTTGTTTGCTTGTTGTGTTTGTTTGTTTCTTTATTTATTCATTTTGTGGCTGGCTCAGCCTGCCCTGGTGGTGGCGCTGGCGCAGCATGTGGTGCCGGGGATCGAACCGCAGTCCCCGCAGTTGCCTGAGCCCTCCTAAGCAGGCGCTTTAGACCACTGAACCATCTTGCCGGCCCAGTTTCGACTATTTACTATGATGTTAGCTATTGGTTTGTCATAGATTGAGATAAAGATCATCTATTCAAATTTTCTGAAAGCTTTTTATCATGAATGAGAGTTGGACTTTGTCAAATGCTTTTTTCTGCCTCTATTGAGATAATCATGTGGTATTTGTTTTTGGTTCTGTTAGTATTACATTTATTGATTTGCATATGTTAAATAATGCCTACATCCTTGGAATGATCCTTGTTGGTCATGATGTATAATCCTTATAATTTGCTGCATTCCGTTTATCAGTATCTTATTAAGGATTTTTTGCATCTATGTTCATTAGGTAGATTGGCCTGTAATTTTCTTTTTTTTTAATTTTTGTCTTTTTTTTTTTTTTTTTGTCTTTTTGAGACAGCATCTGGATTTGCAGTTCCCTTGAGCTCAGTTTGGTAGCCCAGGTTGGTCTCAAACTCGCACCAATCCTCCTGCCTCAGCCTCCCAAGTGCTGGGATTACAGGCATGTGCCACCATGTCTGACTCTTATATATTTTAGGGAAGAGTCTACAGGCTTTTCAGGGTCTCAATACTAGGTCGGACTCATAGTGATCCGCCTCTTTACAGCCTCCCAAGAGCTGGGATTAAAGGCGCTCACATGTCCAGTCTCAACTGCCATCTAAGTGCACCCCGAGGTGAGAGTGAGGATGGGCCTGCCCCTGCGCCCGCTTACAGATGCTTTAATTTGCTAAACTATTTGGCCAGCACTGGCCTGTAATTTTCTTTTGTGGTTACATTCTTCTCCAGCTTTTTTTTTTTTTTTTTTAGTAGACTGGTGTTCGAACTCATGACCCTGCACTTGCCAGTCAGGCACTTGTGCCACGAAGCTATCTCCTCAGCACCCCCATCTTCTCTAGCTCTGGAATCAGGGTGATGCTTGCTTTCAGGAATAATTTTGAAAGTACTACTACCTTTTCAATTTCTTTAAAGATCTTCGGCATTGGTGGCATTAGTTTTTGGGGTAGATGATACATTATGTCAACTTGAGGAAGCTTGGTTGGATGGGCTCGGGGCGTGGGAGCCCCATCCTGCTGGATGTTGAGGGCCTGCCCTGGGATGTGATTGGTTCCACCCCCAGGGCCAGAGGACCACCCCAGGGTGACTCAGCACAAAAAGTGCATAAAAAGAGTTGAGGAAGACTTTGTCTGAGGAGCCCGGCCGGGCCCTGTTCTGGTTGCTTTCTGCCTGGCCCAGCCCTCCCCGGCTGCCTTGGAGAACTCCTCCTGTTTGGAGGAGCTGGATCTTCGCCCCCACACCACTTTGGAGGAGCTCTGCGCCGGCACAGAATTTGGAAGCGAGAAGCTTGATGGATATTACAGCTGTTGCTCCTTCTCTGCTCCCAACAGAGTATGAACTGAAACCTCCAAACTGTGCACTAAGGAAGGAACTTTCCTTCATTTTGAGTGTCGGGCATTTGTCCCAGCAATGAGTAAAAAGTAATTAAGACAGTTCTCTAAATTTCTTTTAGAATTCAACAGTGAATCCATTTGGGCCTGGGCTTTTGTTTGTTGGTAAATTTATTATATTTTCAATTTCATTTGATCCTAAGTAGTATAAAAAAATCTATTGACATTTTCTTATTACATGTAATGTTTAGCTTATATTTTGAGATTTCCATCTGTCTTTCATTTGACTTCATTTAATTTCACTGCTGAATGATTTCTATTTTTCACATTTGTTTATGTGTTTTATGGACCAGAATACGGTCTAACTTGGTAAATTTTTCACACCAGTTTAAGAGCATGTACTCTGGGGCTGGCGAGATGGTTCAGCGGTCTAAAGCACCTGCCTCGGAAAGTTTAATAACACAAACAAATAAATAAGGTTTAAGAACAATAAAATAAAATTCAAAAAAAAAGAACATATATTCTGTTGTTACTGAGGAACTAGTCTATAAATTTCAATTATATTTAGTTGATTGATAGTGTCGGAGTTTAACTATATCCTTTGTGATTATCTGGCTGGTTATTTATCCATTTCTAGTAGAAGAGCCTTGACATCTCCGAACTATGAGTGTTTTATGTATTTCTCCTTATAGTTTTTTATTTGGCGGGGCCGGGGGTCGAACTTATGACCTTGCCCTTGCCAGGCAGGCACTTGTGCCATGGAGCTATCTCTCGCGCCCCTCTCCTTATAGTTCTTTTTTTTTTTTTTTAAACTTTATTTATTTATTTATGTTATGGCCAGCTCAGCCTGCCCTGGGGGTGGGGCTGGCGCAGCATGTGGTGCTGGGGATCGAACTGCCGTCTCCGCAGTTGCCTGAGCCCTCCTAAGCAGGCGCTTTAGACCACTGAACCATCTCGCTGGCCCCGCAGGTTGGTTTTTGTATGGACAACAGAGTTAGCTCTCATTTTTGATCCAATCTAATAATTTTTTAATTAATTCATTTAGACCATTGATGTTCAAAAGGATCTTTGATATAGTTGGCTTGACATTCTCTTCGTTTTATCTATTTGTATCTTCCATTTTCTTTTAAAATTTCTAGGGCCAGACAAATAGCTCAGTAATTAAAGCGCCTAGTTTATTAGGAACAGGCACAGGGGCTACAAAAGTGAGCTCAAGGCCCGCCTGAACTGCATAGTGAGACCCTGTCTCAAAAAGACAAAAAGAAAAAAAAAAAAAAAAAAAGAATGAATAAAAATAAAATCACTTCAGTTCCTCCAAAGATAACACTGAGAAAACAAACTCTAACATGGGAGAAAAAAATTGCAAGAAAAACACTGCAAGCAGACTTGTTTGCACATTATGGAAAGAACTTCTACCAGTCCAAAGGAGAAGGTTGACCGCCCACTAGAAAGACTTGTGTGTTAAACAGACTTGAGGAGGCACTCATGAAAAGAGGACGCTGGTTGTCTTGGTTGGCAGTGGCAACAGGAAGGGAAGGGGTGCCAGGAATTTCTGGGATTCTGGTCATAATTTTGGTCACTTGGGCATACTTACTTTGTGAAAAGCCTCCAGATGTTGTTCTCTGCATTTTTCTGTATTATGTATGTTATACTTTTATTGAGAATGTTACACTAAAGAAGGACAGTCTTGTCCAGGATGGATTATGTAAAGCAAAGTATTTCAGAGGCTTACACTGACTACATGCCTCCTCCTGGAGGATTTTCCCTGTATGGAAGCAGAAGAATCATTTGAGAATGGAAGGCTTTGCCAGGTAGCTCGATCAGGTCTATTGTGTGAAAGAGAGCTGCTGATTGAGTGATTCTATGTTTTTATCTCCCCATATGTTAGAGCATAATAATTCCCTGTCTCAAAAAGAGAAAAAAAAAATTGAGATAAAGCCTTGAATTTCTGGTCTGGCGAAATAGCGCAGCTGATTAAAGGGCCTGCAAGCAGGCGCAGGCGGCGTAGTTCTATCCCCTGTGCTGGCGCCGCTGCAGGGTGTGAGGGAGGACGCTAAACCAGCAGTTGACACTGTGTGGTGGCGCTTGCCTGTAATCCCAGCTCTTGTGAGGCTGTAAACAGGCAGATCACTAGGAGTCTGATCTAGTAGTGAGACCCTGAACACTCTGTAGACCCTTCCCTAAAATACAAAAAAAAAAAAAGACCTTGCATTCCAATTTTCTGTTTTTTTTATTTTTTATTTTTTTATTTATTTGCTTATTTTGTTTGTTTCTTTATTTTTTTATTTTATGGCTGGCTCAGCCTGCCCTGGTGGTGGGGCTGGCGCAGCATGTGATGCTGGGGATTGAACCACAGTCCCTGCAGTTGCCTGAGCTTTCCTAAGCAGGCGCTTTAGACCACTGAACCATCTCGCCAGCCCGTGTTTGTTTCTTTTTTGCTTGCTTGTTTTTAAGATCATGAATGGTTTCTGGAAATTTTTCTTTAACATTCTTTTTCTGCTTCTGTTGTGATGATCATGTGGTTTTTGTCCTTAGTTCTTTTATTTTTTTAAATTTTTTAAATTGTTTTTGTCCATTTGAGACTGTTCAGGCTGGCCTTGAGCTCACTTTTGTAGGCCAAGCAGGTCTAGAACTCTCACTGATCCTCCTGCCTCAGCCTCCCAAGTGCTGGGATTACAGGTGTGCACCTGGCTCTCCTTGGTTCTTTTGATGTAGTGTATTGTTACATTTATTGATTTGTATATGTTGAACTATCCTTCTATCCCTGGAATGAGCCCTACTTGGTCATAATGCATGATCTTCTAAATTATTTGCTACATTCTGTTTGCCATATCTTACTGAGAAATTTTGCATCCATGTTCAGTGAGGAAATCAGCTTACAGTTCTCTTTTTTGGTTAGAAATATTTTGCATTATCCTTCTTTGGAAGCACAGATTCAGTTTCATTGTTTTAGTTATTTATTCATTTATTTTTATGTAAGCTTTTTTTTTTTTTTTCTGGAACCTGGGATCAAACTTAGGACCTTGCACTTGCCGGGGAGGAACTTGTACCCCTGAGCTATTGCCCGGGCCCTTACTTAAGCATTTAAAATATCTTTAATTTATTTATTTGGTACAGGGTCTTACTATGCAGCTCAGACTCATAATGATCCTTGGATCTCAGTCTCCCCAGTTCTGAGATTACAGGTGTGCACCACCATGCCCAGTTTGGGGGACCAACTTGGCATGGTGCTGGCACAGCATGCAGTACAAGGGATCAAATCCAGGTCTTGCGTTTGCCAAGCAAGCACTTAGAGCACTGAGCTGTCACCCAGATCCCCTTGCTGGGAGCCATGGAAGCTGGAGAACTGATCAAAGGTGTGTAAGCAGGATTAGGCCTCAGTGCCTAAAGCAGAGAAGCTATCTCAGTCCTGAGATAAATGTCCTGGCTGGTTATTGTCAGCTGTCAGTCCGTAGGCAGCCTGTGTCATGTGCTACTAACTTTGCAAAGAGATAAATAAAGGACCATATTGTTGCTGGGGTGGGGTGGGGTCATCTCAAACAGCGGAGGAGTAATCGCTTGCCCGGCTTTCCTGTTTTTGTCTGTTTTCCTCATTCCTGCCTTCCTTTCTCCCAGGGCAGAACAGATCACACTGGGACCCCCAGATCCCTAGACTTAGCAGCTGATGAGGACACCCAGTGTGAGATAGGTGTGGGCATGGGGACGCTTCCAAAGAGTGCCCGTGAGGGAGGGAAGTGGGCTGGTTAGAGCCAGCAGCATTCGGCACAGACGTGCATTGGTTCTGGCACATTAGATGCAAGACTTGGGGATGGAGGCTCACTAAGGCCACAGAGATGAATGAGTTTCAACAGAGAAATAGTTTTGAGAGAAGCAAAAAAAAAGAAAAAAGTTACAGTGAATTAAAAATGGGACAGAGTTTCAAGAACCATAGATGTTTATAGATGGATGCTTAAATATTTGTGGTCTTCTTGGTTCCTGTATCTATGCTACTTGCTAAGACCACCTCAAATAAGTTAGAGTGGAGTGCTATTTTAAAATCAAGTCCCAAACAGAACAAGGAGGGTAGAGCAAATGTAGAGAAAACAAAGTTTAAGCCCTCTAGCTTTGTTCCATTAGCTAATAAAGGAAAAAGTTCTTTTAAATTGGGACCAGTTGGTTCCAAGCCACCCAGTACCACAGTTTGGGGTGGGAAACACATACTGGACTCAGATTTTAGGCGGAGCCAGCAGGGGTTCCCCAGCTGCTCCCTGTCTGTGTGCCCAGTCCAGTCGCAAAGGTTGACACACCATCAACTACGGGTCTGTGCTAAGTAGGAGGGTCATGGCTGTGGCTCGCATTGGCCTTGGTGTTGGCTATGCACGTTGCTGGCATCAACAATTTGGTAGGCTCAAGATAGTGCCAATCTCGGCAAAAATGAAACATCTAGTGGTCAAACCCAGAGGGATGGGCTGGCAAGATGGTTCAGGAGTCTAAACTACCTGCTTAGGCAAGCTTAGGCAACCACAGGACTGTGGATCAATCCCGGGCACCACATGCTACACCAGCCCCACCCCCAGGGTAGGCTGAGCCAGCCATAGTATAAATAAAGTTAAAAAAAAAAAAAATGCCAGAGGGACAGCTGGCACAGAGTGACTGTTGTGTCTCAGCACACAGAGGCCATGGCTATAGGGCCACGGTCCTCTAGAAGGTTGGGGATGTGGACCCAAGAAAAACCATCCCAGGCACTAGGACAATGGAGCTGCTGCTAGAAGTTCACCCCGCTGCAAAGATGCAGAGTAAAAGCAGCAACTAGTCCAAGGCAAACCACAGCAGATTCTCATATTGCTCAAGCGGTCATTCTCCTTTTATAAAAAATGTAAAATTATTAAAAATATTGGGTTAAAAAATAAAAGTTAGTTAATTAAAAATTAAAAAAATTAGTTGTGAAGGGCTTTTCAAGTGCAAGTGTGGACAGCCCCCAGGTAAGGCAGATAGGTTGCCCACCTGGGGAGATACCAAGGGCCCTTACCCCAGAGTAGCATTTAGCAGAAAACGAGGAAATAGAGTGGTTCTCTCTCCCCATTACAATTGGCATTAAAAGAAAAGTTTTTACATTTTCCATTTAAGGTGATTAAATTCAAAGGTTCTTTCCATTTGAAAGATAAAAACAGTTTGCCTTTTGGAAAGGGGCTGTGGAGATAGCTCCCAGCCTAAGCACCTGCCTGGCAAGCGCAAGGAGCCTGGGCAGAACCAAACAATTAATTAATTAATTTTAAAAAATTTAATGTTTTAGTACAGGGTCTATAGGGGCCCAATGCACAGATCAGACTTGTAGTGATCCTCCTGTTTTCAGCCTCCCAAGGGCTGGGGTCATAGGTGCGGCTACTACGCCCCCTCTCAATCACTGTCTTAGTGTGTTCCAGAGACGGGGTCAGTACAGCACGCTGGGGATCAAATCCAGTCCCTGAACATGCCTAAGCTGGTCCTTTAATCCACTGAGCTATCTGCCTGGCACTGATTGATTAATTTTTTGTTAAAAAGTTTACTTTAAAAAAAAATCATATTTCCAGCCAGGCATGGTGGCGCACTCCTGTAATGCCAGCACTTGGGAGGCTGAGGCAGGAGGATCACTGCAAATTTGAGATCGGCCTGGGCTACAAAAGTGAGCTCAAGGCCAGCCTGAACTGCATAGCGAGACCCTGTCTTGAAAATACAAAAAATAAAAAATAAAAAAAATCAAATTTCCTAAGATTTGCAATAAAGGCTATTTTTAAAAATTACTTAAAAATATAAATAAAAGATAGAAGGTTATTTAAAATTCCTTTAATTCCTAGTAACACTGATTGCTTGCTTGACAGTTTTTTTCTTTTTTTAAATCATGAATGGGGGGCCGGCGAGATGGTTCAGTGGTCTAAAGCGCCTGCTTGGGAGGGCTCAGGCAACTGCGGGGACTGCAGTTCGATCCCCGGCACCACATGCTGCGCCAGCGCCACCACCAGGGCAGGCTGAGCCAGCCACAAAATGAATAAATAAAGAAACAAACACAACAAGCAAACAAATAAATAAATAAATAAATAAATAATTTAAAAAAAAAATCATGAATGGGTTCTGAACGTTTTTACATGCTTTTTCTTTCTTTCTTTTTTTAAATTTTATTTATTTATTTGTTTGTTTGCTTGTTGTGTTTGTTTGTTTCTTTATTTATTTATTTTGTGGCTGGCTCAGCCTGCCCTGGTGGTGGGGCTGGCACAGCATGTGGTGCCGGGGATCGAACCGCAGTCCCCGCAGTTGCCTGAGCTTTCCTAAGCAGGCGCTTTAGACCACTGAACCATCTCGCCAGCCCTTTACATGCTTTTTCTTTATCTTTTTTTTTTTTTAAACTTTATTTATTTATGTTATGGCTGGCTCAGCCTACCCTGGGGGTGGGGCTGGTGCAGCATGTGGTGCCAGGGATCAAACCACTGTCCCTCCAGTTGCCTAAGCAGGTGCCTTTAGACCGCTGAGCTATCTCGCCAGCCCCTCTTTATCTGTTTCAATGATCATGTAGTTTTTGTACTTTGGTTCTCTTTTTCTTTTTTTGCAGGGTTAGAACTCAGGACCTTGCACTTGCCAGGCAGGCACTTGTGCCACGGAGCTATCTCCCTAGCACCCCTTTTAATATGGTGTATATTTATTGATTTGCAAATGTTGAACTGTCCTTATGTCCCTGAAATGAATCCTACTTGGTTTTCCTATATAATCTTTTAAATGATTTGTTACATTCTGTTTGCCATGTCTTATTGAGAATTTTTGCATCCATGTTCAGTGAGGAGATCAGCTTCAGTTCTCTTTTTTGATTGGAGTCTTTCTGTATTATCATGAACTTTGGAAGCACTGATTCATTTTCATTGTTTTAGTTACTTAATTTTATTCTA
>PVKN010010380.1:0-22688 GCA_004027915.1 Capromys pilorides
GCAATCATGAGAAGAAGAAAGTCTGAAGGTAGTGGACATGTCCTAAACCATCTTGAAGTGTCACCTGAGATTGTATGTGCCATCTGCTTAACATTTGGCATAGGATAGGAATGATTCTAAGCAATTTGATGATATGTGTAAACAAGTAAACAAAGACCTCTTCCACCACTATTACCTTTTAGTGATGGTGGAAAAAAGGGATGGACCCAAACAAAATAGGCAAATGTTTAAATAATTAATAGAGAAGGGTATGATCTAGAGTTTTAAAAGTTATGCAAATAAGGGGAATCAGAGATGCTGTTAGAAAGTTTCTATGTAAAGAAAGTGGTCAGGAAGACATACGGAGCAGAAGGCACATGACCAAAGGAATAAAAGATAAGTACTCTAGCCACGGAATGCTTGGGGTAAGAGAGTTCTGGCCGTAGGTGACATCTAAAGCTCAGATTCAAAGTGGAGATCTCATTAAATAGCAAGTATAGGGGCTGGGGAGATAGCTCTGTGGCACAAGTGCCTGCCTGGCAAATGCAAGGTTGCAAGTTTGAATCCTGGTCCCACAAAAAATAAAAATAAAAATGAAAAAATAAAAAGCAGGTGTATCTGCACCAGAACTGAGGAGAGAGATACATAGCATGAGGTGACAAGTAGGCCATTCTGCATGTGTACGAGAAGTGATGGGGATCAAGGCCATGTGGACTTCAGAAACCATTGCAGACCTCAGGTTTTGTGTTAAGCAGTAAGTGAATGCTCCTGCATGCACTTCCCACAGACAGCACTGCGCTGTCCGTCAGTGGTTCATCCATCTGGAGGACTCAGGGTCACAGCTGGCGCTCATTAGCTACACAAAGGTGAAAGCCACCCTGTGGTGACATTGCTGTCAGTGTGGGCGGAGACACAGCCCTGAGCTCTGATGGGAACCCTCCCTGGCGCAAACCTTCACTGTGGGTTTTGGTGATTTCAAAAGCCAGGAGCTGGTTAGAAATCCCAAATCTCAGCCCTCAGAGAACTTTGGAATCAGAATCTGCATTTTAACTCCTCCAGTGACTTTGGAGGTCCACTGAAGGTAGAGATGGATTTCTCTGGAAAAGTGCCTCTGCTTCCAGGAGTCTTCATGGTACTCCGCGTAGACAAACTGCACGTCAGGCTGCTTTCTAAATGGAAATGAACACAGGCCAATGAAGTAAAATATTCTTCTTCCCAACAAAAACTCTTCATGAGACATCTCATGTAAATGTGGTCAATGTTCTTATCCACATTTTTATAACCTGGAAATCATTTGTAAAGTAATATAAGTGCCCAGAAATCTATCACACTAATTCTGGGTAATTTGATATTATGATAACATAATGATCTGTTAATTAATTGTTGAAGCTTTTTTTTAGAAGTTTCTCTGGAGAACTCTAAAAATCAAAATTTCCTTTCTTGTACCTTGGAAATATGAGCAGGATTTTCTGCATGTTTAAAACTAGAAAAGTTCCAATTTCTATCAATTTTAGAGAGGTATATTTCTAGAGATTGGGCAAGTAATTTGACACTTTATATTACTTTGTTCTCCTTTTTTCCTTTTAATGACTAAACATGAGAAATATTTCTGAGATCAGAATTTTTTTCTCTATAAAGTATGTACTCCCATATACAAGTACATTAAATAAATAGCTACATAATAGACTAACTATGTAGCATTAAATGCAGTGACATAGCCAGCAAAAATAATAAACCTCAAAACCATATAAAATTATAGCCACAAAATTTCCATAGCTGGCAAAGTAACATCCTAAAACACTGACATCACTGCCAAAGGACAAAGTAAATGTATCACAGAACATATTTCTCTTCAAATTCACAAGGGACAATTTATAACAGTGACTCAAGCATTGTGTTTGGAAGTTATAGCTTGCAAAAACAGCAACCTGCAGTACCGTCAGGGACTGGCAAAGACTGCAGCCAGGCCCTATGGCTCACATTCAGTTACTCACAAGAATCCAGTTGGGAAAGCGTTTAGTCTATTTAATACCTAATTTTCAAGTTGAAGATGTTTCTACATCATTAGATCTCTGGATTTACAACATGGGAGAAAAAGGGAAGGGCTATGAATAATGTGACATTAGGTCCAACTCAATATGGTACACTAAATTAGACTGCTGCTCACTGGTATGGGTGGCCGTGATGATCAAAGTGTATCAATGACCCAAACGCCAGCAAATAAGTTACTGCTTCAGAAGATGCAAACAATAAAAATATTTTGAAAGAAAATACTATAAACTGACAACAATAACAACAAAAACAAAACAACACACACAAAAAAAATCATAGATTTTCCCTACATTATTAGAAAACTTTTGTGTAGTCTGTTTAATCTCCACCTCACTATAATTCTATGAGTTCATAGCAAAATCTTCTGTACTAATTCTCAAAAATAAGCATTCTTTAATCATTTATCAACTCATCTTCCATCTAGGATACACACTCCTGAAATAACTGTTCTGGGGCCCAGCCACACTTTCTAATACAGTGGTATAAGATACAAGGAGGAGGAAGATGTGATGTACTATGTGTAATTTGACTTATTTGCAAACTTGGGATTTGAAACCAAGGCAATTCTTTTGCTAGTTAAATTAGATTATAGTCAGTTTTATGAAACCTGTCAATCTGATAGTTACAAAAATGAGTGTCTTAGCTACTTTTTACTCGTTGCTGGGACAAATACCTGACACTCAAAATGAAGGAAGGAAAGGCTTATTTAGTTCACAGTTTGTGGAAGTTTCAGTTCATATCCCGCTGGCTTCAAGGCAGCAGAAAACAATGAAGAGCAGAGGAGGCGCAATAGCTGTGGCCTGCATCAAATCTCTCTCTTCTAAATTCTGTGCCGGCTCAGAGCTCCTCCAAAGTGGTGGGCTGCAAAGATCAAGCTCTTCAAAAAAGAGGACTTCTCTAAGGAAGCAGGGCCAGGCAGGAAGCAGCCAGGCAGGGCTGGGCTGGGCTGCCAGCACAAAGTCTTCCTCAACTCTTTTTATACACTTTTTGTGCTGAGTCACTGTGGTGGCCTGGCTGACCCTGGGAGTGGAACCAATCATATCCTAGGGCAGGTCCTCGGCATCCTGCAGGATGGGGCCTCAACTTCCCAGGACCAGTGGAGCCCATCCTGCCAAGCTTCCTCAAGCTGACGCAATGTATCAACTACCACAGTGAGTAACAGAATAATTTCAGTAGTGCATAAAATTCATTTGACAATGCAGCAAAATATTGTGTTCTAACTGAACTGTCTTCATAAATGAAAGATATATGAGATTTCTGTTTCATATGGAAACTACAGGAATAACAACCTTGCCAATTAATTCTGACTAATCTTCAGCAACTCTAAACAAAGTCATCCAATTTTTCTACGGACTGGATTCCTTGTAAGACAAAAAATATAAATCTGAGTCATTGATAATCAAGATCCTGTTGGATGGGGTGAAAGAGATTAATGTACGAATTTCAAATATACTGAAAATTAGGTCAGCAAGACAGCTCAGTGTACTAAGCACCTGCTTAGGCAAGCTCAGGGACCAGGGTTTGATCCACGGCACAACATAGAGCACCAGCCCTGCCCCTGGGTGTGCTGCACTAGCCACTGAGACTGGGTGTGGTGGCTCATGCCTGTAATCCCAGCACTAGGGAGGCTAAAAATAAGAGGATCACTACCAGTCAGAGCTACACTGTGTAGTAGGACCCTATACCAAATTCATACATATATATGTATATACATACATACATACATACATACCTATATACATACATATGTGAAACAAATATACTGAAAACTATTTTGAAAAGAAAACAATTTCTCAGGATGCAGTTTTCTGTCCTATTTCAGTAATTCCCAAACTTAGTCACCTACTAGAACTAGTCCTTTTGTTGTATTAAAATCCGAAATTAAAAACTCAGCCCTGATCCTTCTGATTCAGTGAAATCCTAAAAGTAAAAAGCTTTCTTAAAGATCCTAATAGACTTGAAGTTAGTCTGTATATAGGGACTTTGAATCTATGCCAAAAGATACAAATGTAAAGGATCTGTTTATAAGGTAATAAGCAATCAAAACTAAAAAAGACACGGTGATTATATAAATGTTTATGAATATTACACAATATTTGAGTGTCGAACTACTTAAGATTTAGGTAAATAATATATTTTTTGGTAGCCTATAAAATCTAACTTGCTTTAAACCGTGTATTTTCTCAGAAATCAACCATAATGACCACACAATACAGCTGGGCTCTCATGCTAGTGTCTTGTGGGAAATTGAATTATTTTGACCAAGAGAGAAACCCCACGTAAAAACCTCTACAATTATTATTTCCACATGCCGCTGTGTCATTTCTTTTCCTACCAGTATTTTCTAGGACATAGCTCCCTCTACGGCTACTTCAGGCTTTTGCCTGTGAAATATAGGCACAAACCACCACTGAGATTTCAGGGGTATTTAGAAAAAATTCCCTTAAAAATTTTTCAGGTCCCATAATGCTTGATGAGGTGGTGTACAATTATTTACTCTGCCATTTTAGTACTTTAGAATAGTTATGAATTACTTTCATTATTTGAAAAAAAATTCAAAAATAACCAAGTGTGATAGTATATCAAAGGAATCTATACCAGCTAACTTACTCCAGTGACAAGATAATTTATTAAGTTACTAATTGGTGTGTTTTCATTCCTGTTAATATTTTTCCTTATCAAGTCCTGCTTCTGGGGCCCCAGGCCTGAGAAGTAAAGCAGGAAATCCTAATAATCTACTCTTCTTCAGTCTATGAAGAAATTTGTGTGTTTTAATTTTATGGAGACTTGGGGTTTCGTGGTGAAAGGAGACTGAGGAAAGCATCTTTGTGGAGAGAGAGAAGCAAGGGCTTGTGCTGGATCTAAGGAAGGCAAGTTCTTTAGATCTAGATGTTTCACTGACTGCGGGGCCTAGCACCCCTTCATAACATGAAATGTTTTGTGCATCAGAGTTATTAAAATATAATTTATAATCACTGTCTTATTGTTCTCACTGCTGAGACAAAACACTTGACGCTAAAGATGAAAGGAGGAAAGGTTTATTGTAGTGTGTAGCAGTTTTGGTTCACAGGTGGCTGGTTCCAAGGCAGGGTGGCAAGGCCGAGGGGCATCACGGGCAGAGGAGAAACAGCACATGGCCGGCAGCAGGCAACAAGGCAGCCAGAAGCAAAGTAGCAAAGAAGCAGCAGGAGAGAGGGAGTGACAGAAGCCAGTCTTGCTCTGCCTCCTGTGTTCTATCAAGGCTCCTTATCCTCAGGGCCGGGAGCACCCCTCCAGGGTAGGGCACCCTAGCGCTGGCATCACTCCACGAATCCATCCCAGCCTCACATCCCTAATGTCAGCGTCGCACACACTTGGTCCAGCCTCCTCCCCAGACGCCCACCTATGACCACGTGAGGCTGTGGGGGACCTGCAGGTGCAAGCGTGACACCGCCTGTACTTTCTGTGTCCTCCGTTACCAGCTCAGGTCTATGTCATAGGTTTATAATCTAAGGATGAATATTTTTCACATGAATTGGCACAGGATAATTGCTGAGCTTTCTCCCAGTCGGCTTATCCTTCTTAAAGAACTTTTAATAGAAGGTACAAAGAGCAGATATTTGGGGAATAAACAGCAATTACCACTACTTCTCATTGACCTATATTTCGGTGTGCTTTTAGAGTTGAGAAGAATTAGTATCTACCTGCTAGACCTCTTGCATCAAAATCTCATTGTTTGGTAAAAATAATGTTGATCACTGAGCCTTTCTCTGATTTATTAAACTAGACTTTTTAGAGCTAAGAAGCTGCAATTTAAATAAGCTTCCAAAGTCATTTTAATCAAACCGAAGTTTGAAAATTGTTGTTATAAAGGAATAAATGAATTTTGATTATAGAATTTTATATTCAGAAATTAGCATCATACAATCAAACATTTAACTTTCATTCCAGGGGTAAATCTGTCTAGTCTGTGATAAGGCCCTCTCTCATCCATAGTAAGGTGGGAACCTCTCACCCACTGGAGAAGGGACTGCTGAATTCAGAATAGTGAATTGTTTTATCCCATTCATTTACATCTGTATTCTTCCATCTAATCTAAAGTAGGTAAGTATAGGCTTATTTTTCCTTCTCCCTTTAATTTCTAATTCTCTTGTCTCAGACTCCCCAGTGCTGGGGTTACAGGTATGCACCACCATGCCTAGTTTCCATGGAGCAGCACCTGGGGTTCTAGGGCCAGCAGGCATGCAATACTGGGGATGGAACTTGGCTCCTTGCACTTGCCAGGAAGGTGTTTAGCCTGCTGAGCTTTCTCCCAGTCAGTTAGAAAGTAAAAACAGCAGATATTTGGGGAATAAACAGCAATTATCGCTACTTCTCACTGACCTGTATTTGGTTGTGCTTTTAGAGTTGAGAAGAATTAGTATTGACCTGCTAGGCAAAGTACCTGATAGAAACTATATGAATTTTTTTTCGCATGAATATGGGCAATACTGATGCAATATTATTTGTCCGTTGTGTGTATGTACACATAACGACCCACTCACAATCACACATCTCCATATATTTATTCAGCCTCCCAAGCACTGGCATTACAGGTGGGCGCCACCATGCCGTCTCAGTCACTACCTCAGCACATCCGGGGGATGAAACCAGCAGACACGCCTGGGACTGCACCCTGGCCTCAGGCCCTTCATTCTGCTGAGCTATCAGGCCAGCCCCAGAGCTGTGATATTACAGCGCATCTCTTACGAATCTCCATTTGTACAGATGGAGGGAAGAACTAATGCTTATATAGCTTGGATTGTCTAAGAGTTTTCCCAGAAGGAGAGAATGAATCTGTGGTAATTCAGGGGAACTGTCATGGACCCTGAGAGAGACTTGGACGTAGGAAGCCATGGTTCTGCGGCTGAGCTCTCCCCACACAGGGCTGGCCCTCTTGAGTACTTACTGGTTAAGTGGTTCTTAGCAGCATAGAAATTTCCCTAAACTTAACCTACCAGAGACAGTTGCTGTCTCTTTTACTCATGGCATGTAGGTGTGATCTAAAACTTTCCATTCTTGATGTTTGAGCATAATACTTTCATGAACGTTTTCCCCCAAAATATAAACTAAGCATGTTCCAAGGTGTCATGATGACTTTCTACTTCAGCAGTGCTTTTAGGGAATCAGGACAACCACCAGCTCACTGACCTCATCTGAAATGAGGTCACAGGGGCTGGGGAGATAGCTCAGTAGAATAAGCTCTTGCCTGGCAAGTGCAAGGGCCTATGTTTAATCCCCAGCTCCGCAAAACAAACAAACAAATACAGTTCTGATATGAGGTGACAGAATTACAATTGCCTGTTAGCATGACTCACATTTTCTCTGCAAGAGGAAGTAATAAAAGTGACCAAACTCCTCTGTCCTTTGCAGCAGCCCTGTGGCTGTAAGCAAATCCAGAACCTCCTATGTGGGAATCCCAAACATACATGGAGGTTTAGGAGACAGGGGTAGTGGTACTTTACTTAGGGGTCAGAGTTAAGCCCCATGGATGGCAGTAGGACCTCAAAATGTCTAAGACTGGTTAAGCGTAAATAAGAAAGAGACCTAGGAGATGAATCTCTGCCTTTGTACAACATTGCTATTTTTAAAAAGAATTAAAAGAAAATCCTATGATGTCTGAATTTTTTTTTAAAAAAAGTGTTCCATAATTACCAGATTGTCAATCTTTCATACTTCAAGGTGTCTAAGAGGGAGTTGAGGTGGATTTACCACCTCTTTTATGTGTGTTGTTGAAACTTACATAACCAATTCATTTCATTTTAGCTCAGAAAGTGGTGTCATCTCTGATTTTAGCCACCTCTGAAATAGGTGACCCCCTTGGAATTTCCCAACCTTCAATACTGTTTGGTCTTTTGTGTATCCATATCTCTGTGGAAAGCACTACAATTGCATGGTGAAGAGAGACATGATCCTAGAGTTTTAGATCATAATCAATAAAGAGACCGCAGAGAGTAGGATGTCATGGCACAGGCCAGTAACCCCAGCACTCTGAGAGGCTGAGGCAGGAAAGTTGCTAATTCAAGCCCAGCCTGGGCAACTTGGTGAATTAACGAGAATTTGTCTCAAAATAAAATTTTAAAAAAAGAAATCAAAGAAAGAAAGAAAGAGAGAGAGAGAGAGAGAAAAGGCTGTGGATGTAGCTAAGAGTGAAACACTTTGCTTCATTTCGCACTACCAACAAAAAAAGAAGAAAAAATATTGCAGCAAACTGTAATCCATTTTACAAGAATGGAGCTGACACTCTAGAGCAAGCTGTTTCCATCTGATGCAAACTAGCTGAAGATGCAGCGCCTTCATCTCCAAATATAGCCCTGAAGAATGATCCCTGAGGAATGTCTGTGACGCGCCTGCATGCGTCCATGTTCCGTAAATCACCAGTGATGGTGTGAACATGTGGCCTGGTGACTTTCTGTTTCCCAGAACCACCCAGAGTTCTGTTTATTTTCATCTTCTTTTGTCTATTTCATCTCAACTCCTGCCTTTAATCTTCTGTCCCTCCAGTGTCTTTATTTCTATAATAAACTTCCTTCATTTCATCAAGTTCCATGATGCAGAGAAGCCTATGCTGTGGCACATTTTACTTGTCTTTTTACTGTACTCAGCGTCTTCACTGTTTCACACCCTGTGATGAATCACTGTCGCCCAAGGTCATCATATTAGGACAGCTTGCGCGGCGTTCCTCATTGTACTTCTAGACACTTCGCCTGCCTTCTCATCCTCCGCACATGTATTCCCCCTGGTTTATTCATTCCTGATTAAATTTATCATTGTAGAGGCTTTCCTTGTTTTGTTTTTAATCCATCAGTGAATATAGCATATTTATAAATATATACTTAAGAAAATAAAAATCACACTAGCTGCTTTAATAAAGAAAATTTAATATAGAACATCAATTAAAAGGATACTGGTGCCAGGGAGATAGCTCAGTAGAATAAGTGCTTGCCTGGCAAGCACAGGGTCCTGAGTTCGATCCCCAGTATGAAAAAAAAAAAAAAAAAAGATACTGATGGCTCAAAATAGCAAAAATAGTATTGCAAAGAAGGTGGCAGCTGCCACTTGGAATGTCTGGGTTGAGGGAACTTCAAAGTGTGGAGAAGTAACCCTGGAGAGTCCTGCAGGTTCCTAGAAAATTGGCCAGTGCTAATATTTCAGCAGCCTGAAGCAGGGGGCTCAGCTCGCTAGGAGGAGGCCGCAGAATAGGAGGAGCTGCTAGCTCAGGACCTTAGATCCAATGCTTTTCAGAGATTAGAGCCCTGTCCTAAGGAGAGGGCTCTGCCCCGCTGGGACCAGCGCTTGCGAACAGACATTGGGAGGCTGTCGGGAGAAGGATAGGAAAGATGAGAAAGGAACTAAATGCTGCCCCACAGCACCTATGCATATTGCTCTTTGATTTTTCTCCACCCACCAAAGCTCTTGAAAAACAGCTAAAAGTCATAGTTCCCAGAATCCCTTGCCAATGAGGCTGTAGAAATGCTCAAGCAGGGGAGGTGGAAGAGAAGGCAAACATTCTAGAAAGTGAGGGGCAACAGCGTGAGCACAGCAGACAGGCAGTGAACATGAAGGCTGTCCTGCACAGCTACTAGAAGTCTTTTTGGGCTAGTCTGCTCTTCATCACTGTAACAAAGGCCTGAGATAACACATTTATGAAGAGAAAAGGGCTATTTTGCTTGCAGGTTTGGAGTGTTCGGCTGGTGCCTGGCTGTCCCTGCTGTCTCTGGGTCCTGTGCTGAGATAATACACGGTGGCAGCTGGTGATACAAAACTGTTCACTTTATGGCCGCCCGGATGTGGAAGCCAAGAGGAAAGGGCTGGTGTCCCTGTATCCGCTGCCAGAGCGAGTGCCCAGTGACCAGGACGCTTGCTAGTAGACTTTTACCTCTTAAGCCACTCCCCGCCTCCCAGGCGCTCCATAAGCCCCTGAGCCAGGCTTTCCTGTGTGGCCTTAGGAGGACACGTTCCCACCCAGGGCATCTGCTGCTGATTACCCACCTCGGGCTCTGTGCAGTGAGATCATAGCGGAAGCTTCCAGAGGCTTGCTGGGCTCCTCCTGAAAAGAATCCGCAGGAATGCCTGGAGGAAGTTGTGGTCACCCCTGACAAATTCCCTGCTCTACCTTCACTTCCCCAATTTCCTGTTAAGTCCGCCTCCCAGCCTTGCCTATGGTTTAGAAATCCTCTCGCTATCCATTTAAACCCTTTCTATATCACACTGGCTTAGGCTTACCTATGCCTATCATGAAATTCCACTTCCTTCTTTCCTCATAAAATGAAGTGAAGTTGAATGAAACAGAAAGAATACATAAAAACAAAGTGTAACAGATTGGTATTAATTTTTTTTAAATCAGTGCAGATTTCCAAGTCCTAGAGATGGTAAGATGAACGTTTGTCAGAAAATAATCAAATCAGCGTTGTTTAGGAACCTAGTAATGATTTCTAAAAATTATTTTAATGCTATAATACTACAACTCCATGAACTATCAGAGCTAAAGAGTGGGTGTTCTGAACCACTGTGGAGTTGCTATTAAATTATTCCAAATGTGATAGTGTGACAGCTTCCAGTAACCATCTGAAATGCTTCCACATTCAGGCTCACATAATTTCCTCATAAATCGTTTACTATGGAAGCATTATGCTCTAGATCTCCCCATCCTTCTATTTTCAAATTATATAAAAGCGGCCAATCAGTATGCAGCATTTACAACATGCCTGGAGTATTACACATAGGCAGAACTCTGCTGCCCCTGTTCCTCGGATCATGTCACAGCATAGCTCTTCCATGTCCCTTAGTTTTCAGCGCTGAGTCGCCACAGTCTTGTCCGTCATTCGCCATCCTGTAGCTGTCAGTTCCAGCTCCAGTCCTCGTGTCCCGTTACAGTCACTCTAGCTGAGCAAGCCTCCCAGGAGACAGGACTCCAGCTGCCTCTGCACCCCTCTCTCCTGACCTCACCCCTCCCAGTGCATTTTGTACTCACCTTATAGTTTTAAAACCAAAATGAGTTCAAGCCAATCAAATCTTTTAAAATCTTCAGGGCTCTTACTTCTTTTGTGTGTGTGTGTGTGTGTGTGTGTGTGTGTGAGATAATACACAGTTTACAGAAATGTAGAGTTAGAGGAAAGTAGAAAATAAACTGAAAACATAAAACTTTCAAAGAAGTGTCAGTTTTAAACATCAAATTACTATTCAAATAGTATCATGCATATGTACTGAGAAAAGATATTTTCACTCTATAGAATCATGAAGTCACTATTAACATTTATTTTTCACCTACAGTCACTAGTCACGTTACCTGAATTGTGATCTTGTTTCATAATTGTGATCTTGTTTCATGTTTCTGGGTAGCAAGTGTTCTTATTTGAATGGAATTGCACGTGTAAAAAGCCAAATCAAAAACAATCAATTGTTGCTTTTACTTTCTATATTCACTAAAATTTGCCCTGGATTTTACAACAAGACCATTGACTTCAGCGTATCCCATTCCTTGGGCCCTTGGTAGTTTCTGATATGTTGGTGCTTCAAGAAACCTGGTAAGTGTTCTCTAGACACTATTTTACAATCTCCTGAGATTGAGAACACTTAAGGACAATGATTCAAACTTCATTATACTTCAGTGAACAGTAGCATTTTACTTGTACGTGACGTCACTGTTTCACAGGAATCATATAATATTTCTGGCAGGATAGTAATATTTCAAGAGATTTACGGACTTCCTACCAAACTCAGTTAGCCACCCAGTGCTGCGAGACAGGTTCCTCCCACATCTCAAACTCTGTCCTTGCACGGGTCCCTTCCTGCACTGCCCAGCTCTGCCTGGTCTTGCCCTCTTCTTGTGCCTTCTGCAGCTTTCTCCCTGGGCAGCGTCCCCTCATGCCTTGGCAAGAAAGCTTCTTACTTGGAAATAATTTCAAATGCATACGTATATATTGCTCGATAGTATTTAGAACTTCCATGAGCTTTTTTGCAAGCAACAACCTGTGCGTTCATAACCCCAGTAAAAGTACCAGGGCCAGGAAATTACCATTGACCAGACACTAATCAAATGTTATTGTCCTATTGAAATCCCGCTCAAATCTCAATGATTATCCTAATAATCTGCTTTAATGTATTCAGAAGCAATCCAGGAGGGTAGGATACATGTAATTTTGGTGTCTCATGAACCTTCTCAAATTGGAAACAGTTTTTCTGGCTCTCCTTATAACTCATGGCTTCCCCAGACTTGAAGAGTACCTGGCAGTTACATTGTGATGTACTGATTTATCTTTTTCTCCAAGCATATCACAACCACAAATTGTCATACATATGATGCTAAATTAGTTCATTAAAATAGCTTTCTCTGCTATAGAATTAGTTATCAAATATATTCATTAGTTAATAACTGTTTTTAAATTATTTTGAGGAAATATTCTTTGAAACTTGATAAACATCCTGCTCCTCATCAAACTTTCACTTGCCATTTGCTTTATTTTATTGGGGGGTGGGATTTGAAAAAGGTCTTCCTATGCAGTTCAGGCTGGCCTTCATCTCACATTATAAACCAAATTTTGTTTGCTGGTATGCTCATTTCAAAATGAAGCTTCATTATTTATTGGCTGTTCCGTAAAGAAAGTTGAGGAAAGGATGGTCTTTCTTTTTCTCCTTCTGTAAGCCCTGTCTTATGAGCATGCGTCGGTAGCATGTCACTCTCCCATTCCCGTGTGGAGCCAGGATGCATGCCCTGGTGTCTCCACGCTTCTTGCCCTCCCCCTCTCCTCCCTCTCATCTCCTGACCCCTCCCGTATGAGAAAGCCCCATCTTCCCACTTCCTAGGTTCCAAGTTTTATTTTGCTCTTTGTACTTTGATTCTCCCATACAGAGAAAGCACGTGATACTTGAGCTCCTGAGTCTCATTTATTGGACTTAATTTTATGACTAAAGGTACATCTATTTTCTGCACATAATAGAGTTCTTTCTTTAGTCTTCCCTCTCTTTTTTCTGTGATCTCATTATTTTACAGTAAGAAATGCTGTCCCCTTTATCCACAATTTCTTTGTTATTTTTCTATTTCCCTGCACTGTATATACTGATCTTCCATTAGTCTTTGTAAAAGTGCGGTATTGGTGGAGGGGCCAGAAAGGAAGTATGGGAGAAAGGGAGGGAAGGAGGAAGGAAGGGAAAAGGGATGGAGAGAGGAAAGAAGTAAGGAAGGAGAGCTGGGCGTAGTGGCACACGCCTATAATCCCAGGGAGACTGAGGCAGGAGGATCAGTGAGAGTTTGAGATCAGCCTGGGCTATAAAAGTGAGCTCAAGGCCAGCCTAAACTGCATATTGAGACCCTGTCTCAATCAATAGAATAGAATAGAATAGAATAGAATAGAATAGAATAGAATAGAATAGAATAGAATAGAATAGAATAGAGGAAGGAAAGAAAGAAGGAAGGGAGGACCAGCCAAATAGCTCAGCCAATTAAAGCTCCTACAAGCAGGTGCAGAGGCAGAGGTTCAATCTCAGGGTTTACCTTGCTCACCCCACCCCAGGGTGAGCTGAGACAGCAATTAAGACTGGACATGGTGGTGAGCTCCTGTGATCCCAGCCCTTGGGAAGTCGTAAACAAGTGGATCACTATGAGTCCAATCTACTAGTGAGATGCTGAACACCCTGTAGACCCTTCCCTAAAAAATACAGGAAAAAAAAAAAAAGGAAGGAAGGAAAGAAGGAAGAAAAGAGAATTTCACCCTCTCCTCTAATTCACTTTTACTGAATTTTAATACAAATTCAACTAGCCTTTAAAATGCAATTTGTTCACCCATGGACACACAGTTCCTATATAAAAATATAAGAAAATGATAGTGCTTTTATAGTGTCCTACTTTTTAAAAGTCTGTGTCAAAATTTTGGTTCCATACTCCAGAGAATGCTGCCACTTCATAGCATCGTGACTTCAGGCAACAGATTTTAATCTTCAGGTGTAACATGGCGCTTATGCTGGCACTGAATCGCTAGCTTGCATGTGTGCTGTAAAGGACAATTGAAAAGGCACTGAGTTAGAACACAGAGCTTCAGCTGCCGACTGTGTCAGCACTTAGTCCAAATGGTGCTAGTGGAAATATATTTTGAGCAACATCGTTGCTACTGGCATTAATTTAATTCATGGGAATATTAGAGCACTAGCACGCTCTAGATTTGTCTTCTGCCAGAATTTATGTGTCTCCTGAATCATAATCATGTATTGTACAGTTTCCATTAAATTGGCCGAAGACGCTTTTTTTTAGGAAAAAATGATCAGCAATGAAAAAAACAATATCCGCTTTTGAACATATTATTCAAGTGATATTAATTAATTTATCTCTCACCTATTACAAAGGGTTTCTGTTTTCTTTCGAAGATGATTCAAGTTTTTTTACACAGCCTAGTGCAAACACGTAGAAATAATACATATACAACATTGGGAAAACTGCCACATTTATCTTTAACTAGACCTACATTTTAATGCTGATGTTCAGAATTTCAACACACTGTCAATCGGTTTTGTCAGTTTTCTTACTGCTTTTCTCTTCCTGAAAAGAACAGTTTGTTTTGTTTTGTATTTACTACAGGGTCTACAAGGTCTCACTACCTAGATCGGACTCATAGTGATTCTCCAGTTTTTCAGCCTCCCAAGTGCTGGGATTACAGGCCTGCACCACCATGCTAAATTTCAATTGCTGTCTCAGTGCGCCCTGGGATATTGAACTCCAGTTCCTGCACTTTGCCTAAGCAGGTACTTTAGTACCCTGAGCTATTTGGCCAGCCCTAAAAGAACAGTTTATAATGGTTACTAATCTCTGTTTTCCTCTTGAGAACCAGTGAAGTTGATACATTCTGTAAAGGTTTGATTTCTACGCAGAAATAAAAAATCTAATATTTATTTAAAATTACGTGGTGGTAAAGACCATAAAAATAAAGCCTTAAGACAAAAAAGTCAAGATTTTGTGTAAGCGCAGACTTGCCAACGCACCTGTTACTAATGTCAATTTACCTAGCGGGGGAAAAAAATAAAAGCTGTTTCTTTATTGAAACAGAAATGTTCTACTGCCCTCTTGTGGAAAATTCTCGAGTGAGCGGTTTTACACATCCATTTTGGAGCGGCAAAACACCATTTAAACAGATTCAGTTCATTGTTGTTTACTCTGCGTGTTTATTGGATTTTTTCTCACCATTGGTTAATTTCCTTACTAGAAAACAATGTGGTTTTTGTAGGATTTTCTTTCTTCCGCTAGGTTAATCAATGCAGAATGTCAACACATTCTCCTCTTCAAGACGTTGCCTGTATAATTGTGTCCGAATTACAGTAATGCATAAAATGGAAAATCAAGGTACAATAGTTGAGCATTAAAGAGTAAGGGTGGGAGAATGTTCATTTTCATGTTTAAACCAGGGACAGTTAACACAGACGGAAAACTTGAAGAAGAGAAATCTATGTAGCCTTGAAAATCATAGTTACGACATGGACTATTTGACTTGTGTTCTTCTAGGCACAAACATGACTTTATTGATCCACTATATTTTTACATCCATCTTGTGAGACAAATGCTTTTCTCATCATTTATTTCAGTGCTTATGCTACTAAGCTATGTCCCCAGATCCTTGATTTCAGATGAGGAAATGGAGAAATGGAAAAATCACATGCAATATTCAAAGTCTCTTGTATTTTAAGTAACATACTTGGTATTTTTTTTTTCTCTGCAATGTGGTCTCGCCAACTCCCAGGTTCCAGGCAGCAAGGCATGCAGGGTGGGGGACTGAACTCTGGACTTTGTGCTTGCCAAGTAGGTTCTTATGCTTCTGAGCTATCTTCCCAGCCCATGCCTGGTACTTTTGAGGCTGGGAAAAATAGTTCCAGAACCCTGCTTTTTTTTATAATCAAGATGGTTTACATAATGATCCTTTATTTTTACCCATGATATCCCTGAAGAAAATTTAGAAATCACCATCTCCTGCTATGGTAGATCAGCACAATGAGTTTTAACAAATTACACGGGCAGACCAATTTATCCTATAATAAATGCATTTGTCAGTTTTCTGCTGTTGTAACAAAATCCACAAGGCTATTTACTTTATAAAGAAAGATGAACAATTGAACTCATAATTTTAGAGTCTGGTGGTCCAAGATGAAGCAGCCCCATCAGTTTGAAGGCCCTGTGGCTGCCTCGCAGTACAGAAGAAGGCATGTTAGAAGGCATCTGAGTGACCAGGAGAGACAGGAAGCCAGACATGACAGAGAGGGACCCGCCATGGTCCTGTAGGGCCAGTCCTCTCATGGGAGTGCCCTGGTTTCCCACAAGAGCCACAGTAGGTAGCCTTCCTCACAGCCGTCCCTAGGTTCCACCCTCTCTCCCGTGACCTCTCTGGGGACCAAGCTTTCTCCACAGGAACCCTTAACAGCCAAGTATTCAGACTGCAAGAGGGCAGGACCTTCAGAGTAGACCTTGTTTATTCTCCTCTAATCTTTTCTTTTCCTATTTCAATTCCTACTCTTTTTTTCTTCCTTTAAAAAGAAAATGTGGGCACGTTTTCCATGACAAATGTTGGGAATACTTCTATGCAAAACAATACATGGGATACCTGGGAATTTATAGGCTAAGATAAGAAACAGAATTTGAATACAGCATGGTGAATGCTTTCCCTGGGGGAGGCCAAGCACATCCACAGGACAGACAGCCCTACAGGAGAAAATGCCTCTTGAACTGAGAATTGAGGAGTGGGTTGAGTCTAGCCAGAGATTAAGGAATCAGGGACAGGAATGTGGACTCAGAGAACTGTAGTACAAAGGAGTGGATTAGGCAGGACTGGGAACATTCACAAGCCTGTAGGCACAGCAACTTCTGCAGACTGTGCTAGAGAGGGGGCACCACAAAGACCAGGCATGGGCTGGGCCTGTGGAAGCAGAGACCTTGTCTTAAGCAAGGGCAACTGAAGGAATGCTGGGTCTTGCAAGGGGTTTTGCTGTTTTGAGGGTGTACGCATGCGCAAGATTCTGTGGGTTTCTTTTTTCTTTTGTATTCTGGTTTAAGGGGTTGTTTTATTTACCTCTACTGTCATGGAACTTCAAAAGAAAATGTATTTTTATTTAGTCATTAAGCTTTTCTAAAAATATTTACAACCTCCACTTACTAGTGTTAAGAGGAAAATGTCAATAAAGAAGCCTGAAAAATGTTTTCCAAAACAAAAACACACACCGAGAAATTTTACCTAATCTGTTGGGACTATAGTAACAATGTTGGACCTTAGTCAGATATTTCACAACATCCTTATTAGAATAAAAATAGATAAAGAACGAGTGAACCAGTTTTTCCATTTTTGCTCAGGCATTCATTGTAAATGCTTTTGTGTATTCATGTGGGAAGGGTCATGGATCATCTTTGAAAACAAATAGAAACTCTTTGTAGTAAATTTATTCCTTTTGTTCTGAATAATATCTTAAGGGAGTGAAAACAATTCTAATACAAGATGAAAAAAAATAAAGTATAGATTTCACTATTTTCCTTTATATTTCTAGAAGGAAAAGAGTGCATTCTCTTCAGAATCCAAGTCAACCTTGACAATCATAGCAAGGCTGCTGTGCCTGGCCAACTGGTGAAGGGCATCCAGGTGTGGACAAGCAAAGCCAGAACACCCCCCAAACCCCAGTCCACTCCATCTAGCGCATGCCTTCCTTGAATATTTTACAGTATTTTTTTCCTCTGAAAAGACAAAATCTCAGTTGCATATGAATTACTTCTTCCTCTCTGTTGACCAGAGCTATGATGTGCAGGTAGAAACTTAAAATCCTATTAGGGAATTGTCAAATAACTATCATCATTTTTCATTCAGAAATTCCACCATCCAATTCTAAGAATATTTTCTCTCTTCCCTCAAAACATCCAAGGTCTTCACGGTACCAGCAATTTTATGACCATGGTGAAGAACTGTGTGTGCTGAAGCGTGCCTACTGCTGTGCTCCTACACAGAAACTTTCTTATGAAGTTTCAGACACTTGCCTTTTGTCCTGGCTAAATCAAGGTAGAAGCCTCCAAAATATTTTTTACAATTGCTCTATGCATTGTAAAATGTGCTTTTACTTTTCGTTGCCTGCCTTAGTTACTTTTCTCTCATCACTGAAATAAAATACCCAACACTCAAAGTTAAAAGGGGGAAGATTTATGTAGCTCCCAGTTTGCAGAGGTCTCAGCCCATGAGCAGCCAGCTCCAAGGCAAAGTGGCAAAGCAGACAAGCATCACCGCGGAGAAACAGCCCCTGGGGGGCAGAAGGTAGCAAAGGGACAAGGGACAGCTCTTTCTGACTAGGCTACTTAGGTAAGGTAGCACTCACATCCTTGATGCTAGTGTCCTGGACCTTAGCATCACCCATGAATCAGTCCCAGTGCCACACACTTGAGATTCAGCTGCCTCTGAGAAAGCCCTATCTATGACTACATGAGGCTTTGGGGGACGTCATGGCACAAGCCGTAGCACTGTCACATGCATTGTAAATCCTTGGTGTGAGAATACAAAGGAAGAAAAGTGAATGGCATGCCTATGTGAGATATTTGCTTACTCTGCCTGAAAATGAAGAACTCATTTTAAGAGTGTAACTTAAACCAGTTTAAAATTTGAAAAATAAGAAAAACCAAAGTGTAGCATATGAACTACTATGTTTTCTAGAAGTACACAAAAAGGCAAACAATACATGAATGGAAAAAATGGTATGTTGGTTTTATAGTTGAAATGATCATAAAATTTAATCAGAAGTTAAATTAGTCTATTTGTTTAAATTAGGATTTGTTTGAATGTGAGTAGATTATTAAAAGGTGGCAGAAAGTGTTAAACTGTTTAGAATAAGAAAAATTTCTTCACTCTTTTTTATTAATACAACTTATGATAAAGAGTTATAAATAAAATAGAAAACAAGTCTTATTCATGATAGGTATATATTGTGCAATTACATTTACTCCACTTAAACTAAGTCCTAGAACTAGTTTACTAGTTAGCTGCATGTGAAAACAGAAATGGAGTGTAGACAATCCTATTTAGAAGGGCTGGCTGGTGGGTTGGAAGACTGGCTGTTACAGCGATATTTACTGCTTCACATGATAACCGAGAAAAGAATTGTTAATTAAACTTGACAATAGTACATCTGTATAACAATTTAGGGAGTATGGCCATCTTCACATGTTGGTTCTTCCTATCCAGGAGCAGGGCTATCTTTCCATTTTCTGAAATCAGAGTACTGTAGTTTTCCTTGAAAAGGTCTTTTACTTCCTTAGATTAATTCCTAAATATTTCATTTCCTTCAGTGCTATTATAAAAGGTACTGTTTCTCTAATTTCTCTCTCAGTGTGTTTGTTGTCTGTGCAGAGGAATGCTATTGACTTGTGTGCTGACTTTGTAACCTTCTGTGCTACTAAATTTGTGTATTAATTCTAGTGGCTTCTTGGTGAAGTTTCTTGGGTATTCCAAGTAGATTATCATGTCATCTGTAAATAATGATAGTTCTACTTCTTCTTTACCTATTCTTATTCCTTTTATTTCTCTCTCTTGTCTAATGGCTGTAGCTAATGATTCCACAACTTTGTTGAATAGGAGTGGTGATAGGGGACATTCTTGTCTTGTACCTGATCTGAGACTAAGACTTCAGTTTTTCCCCATTTAGAATTATGTTAGCTGTTGGATTGTCATAGATGGCTCTTATCAGATTGAGGTAGAGGCCCTTTATTCCTATTTTCTGTAGTACTTTGAACATGAATGAGTGTTGGACTTTGCCAAAAGCCTTTTTTGCATCAGTTGAGATGATCATGTGATTTTAGGTTTTGACTCTATTGATATAGCGTATTGTATTTATAGACTTGTGTATATTGAACCATCTTTGCATCCCTGGGATGAATCTTAACTGGTCATGGTGTATAATCTTCTTGATGATTTATTGTGCTCAAATGGCGAAGATTCATTGAGGATTTCCGCATCTATGCTCATGTGAGAAATTGGCCTGTAGTTTTTTTTTTTTTGTTTCATCTCTCTCTGGCTTTGGTATCAGTGTAATACTTGCCTCTAGGAATGATTTTGGAAGGATTGCTTCCTTTTCAATTTCATTGAAAAGGTTGAGGAGTATTTGGATTATGTCTTCTTTAAATTTCTTGCAGAATTCAGTGGTGAATCCATCAGGTCCTGGACTTTTTTTTGTTTGTAGACTTTTTATTACATTTTGTATTTCATTGGCTGGTATTGGGTTATTGAGAGTACTTATATCTTCTTGATTCTATTTTGGTAATGTGTACTTTTCTAGGAATCTGTCCATTTCATCTGTGTTTTCCATTCTTTGAGAGTATAGATTCTCAAAGTAGCTATTTATGATCCTCTGCATCTCTGCTGAGTCTGTAGTAAATTCACCCTTTTCATTCCTTACTGCTTGAATTTAACTCGTTTCTTTCCTCTTTTTGGTGAGGTTAGCTAGGGGCTTATCAATTTTGTTTAGTCTTTCAGAGAACCAGCTTTTTGATTCGTTAATTCTTTGTGTTGTTTTCTTTGTCTCAATTGAATTAATTTCTGCGTAATCTCTATAATTTCCTCCTGTCTTTGGGCTTTGTATTTCGTTTTCTCTCTGTGTCTTGTCAGTTTAGGTGTGCGTTAGAGTATTTATTTGTTCCCATTCTGTTTTCTTAATGTGTGATTTCAGAGCTATAAATTTCCCTCTAAGAACTGCTTCCATTAAATACCATAAATTCTGGTAGGTTGTGTTTGAATTTTCATAAAATTCTAGATATTGTTTAATTTCATCTGCAGCTCACTGGTTGCTGAGAAGTGTTGTTTAATTTCCATGTATTTCTGGAGTTTTTGTGGTTTCTTTTGTTATTTATTTCCAATTTCATTGCATTTTGGTCAGATAATGTGCATGGAATAATTCATTTTCTTGCATATACTTAAGCATGCCTGTGGACTAATATGTGGTCTATTTTAGAAAATGTCCCATGTACAGCTGAAAAAAATGTGTATTCTGAAGTGGTTGGGTGGAACATTCTGTATGTCCACTAAGTTCAGTTGTTCCATGTTCTGGTTCATTTCTGCTACTTCTTTGCTAATTTTTGTCTGCTTGATCTATCTTTTGCAGATAGGTGGGTGTTAAAGTCTCCTGTTAAAATAGTGATATTGGATATTAGATTTTTCATGTCCATTAAGGTTTGTCTTATATAACTTGCTGCTCCTGTGTTGGGTGCATATATATTTATGAGTGTTACCTCTTCATCTTGAATTTTTCCCCTAACCAGTATGTAGTGCCCTTCTTTGTTTCATTTGATCAATCTTGGTTTGAAATTTAGACTATCTGCAAACAGGATTGCTACCCTGCTTTTTTGTTTGGTGCTGGAGAATGTAGTATTGTTTTCCATCTGTTAACTTTTAGCCTATGAGTTTCTTTATGAGTTAAGTGTGTCTCTTGTATACAGCATATGGTTGGATTTTGCTTCCTTATCCACTCTGCCAGTCTATTTCTTTTAGTTGGAGAATTGAGTCCATTAACATTGATGGTTGTAATGGAAATGTATTGACTTATGATTGACATGACTTTTACGTACTACTATTTACCACTTTTTCTCCTGTGTTTAATTGGTTGCACTATTTGGTGGGATCTTTCTGTTTCTCATTTGTTGAGTTTGGTTTGCTTTCATCCCTCTCTAAAATATTTTTTTTAGTATTCTGTGTAGGGTTGGCTTTGATGTCATGAAATTCTTTAGTTGTTCCTTGTCGTGGAAGTATTTCATTTCTCCCTCATACTTGAAAGAGAGTTTTGTTTTCATGGGGTTCTTGAGCCACTCTACTCCATGCTCTTCTTCATTTACTGGTTTGTGAAGAAAAATCTGCCATTATTCCGACGGGTTTTCCTTTAAATGTAATCTGTTTCTTTTCTCTAGCAGCTTTTAGTATATTATTCTTCTGCTGAATTTCTGGGATTTTGACTATTATATGTCCGGGAGTGTTTTTAGTTTGTTTGATGTTATTTGGAGTACTGTATGCTTCAGTTACCTCAATGTCTGATTGTTTTCTTAAATTTGGGAAGTTCAATGCTATTACTTCTGTCCATATGCTTTTTATATCATTTGTATTGACTCCTTCTTTCTCATTGATTCCTATTAATTGTTGTTCATTTTTGCATCATCTCCAGATGTTGGATTATTTTTTCCCGAATCCTATTTGTTTTTAAGAGATCCTTTCTTACCATTTCACTACCTGTGACTGTGTCTTCAAGATCTGAAACTCTATCTGCACTTTTGTTCATACAGCTTTGCCAGCTTGTGATTGAGATCTTATTTTCTTGTATATCTCTTTGAAACTGTTTCATGTGATCTATTTTTTTTCCTGTGTTGCTCAGTCAGGGAATCCATCATTTTTCTATTCTCCTCTAATTTTTTATCAATGTCTTCTTTAATATTACTTAAGTCTTTCATTATATTTATCCTTTCTCTCTCTAGTTCAGAGATTATTTCTGCATCTTCTCCTCTTTACCTTTCTGCAGTTGTTCCCCTACTTTAGATGCTACTAATTTAGAGATGTCTTTTTTTTCCTTCAGAAGTTATTTCTGTTCTGGTTTCCTCTATACATTTCTGCAGTTGTTTTTCCACTTCAGATTCTATTAACTCATGCATTTCTTTTTTT
>PVKN010010381.1:0-22700 GCA_004027915.1 Capromys pilorides
TTTTAAATTTTTATTTATTTATTTATTTATTTGTTTGCTTGTTGTGTTTGTTTGTTTCTTTATTTATTCATTTTGTGGCTGGCTCATCCTGCCCTGGTGGTGGCGTTGGTGCAGCATGTGGTGCCGGGGATCGAACCGCAGTTCCCGCAGTTGCCTGAGCCCTCCCAAGCAGGCGCTTTAGACCACTGAACCATCTCGCCGGCCCCTTTAAATTTTTTTTTAAAGAGTTTCTCTTTATAGTTCAGGCTGGCCTTGAACTTACTATGTACCGAGGCTGGTCTTGAATTCACAGTGATCTTCCTGCTTCAACTTCCTGAGTGCTGGGATTACAACTGTGTGCCACCACACCCACCTAGTACCCAACCACAAATAGGTTACTATCCTGCCCTTTCCTTTCTCCCCAGGGAGGCTTCTTCCCCTCCTGGCAGTGTTGGTCACACTATCCGGTGACCTCATGTGATTTAACTTGTGAAAGTTCCACTCAGAGTAGTATCCCCAAAGCCCCAGGACCAAACAGCTACCTGTGGCTGCCTCCTCTGCCCATGCTCTCTCCTCCTTTGGATTCTCTATGGCAACTACAAGTGAACTCCCCCATTCTACAGATGGCAGCTGGGTGTAAAGATGAAACTGAGCCAGAGGCAGGGGAGCAAATACCCTTTTCACACCTGCTTTTTTCCCATCTGTACCTCTCCTAGCTGAGTACCTTGGGCCCAGCCTCATGTCATCTGTGCTACCTGTAGATGTTTTGTTCCTGTCCTTCAGTGAAGCTTGGCTAGTCCAGACCACTTGGCTGCTGGCCCTTGCTTTAAATACACATGTGTACACACATAAGAGGCATGGTGGAATGGGGCGCTTCCCAGAGCCAGCCTTGTTTCTGAGGCCCCTGGACTCATTGAAGATTCTTTCTCAGCCACTGCTGCATTTCCTAAAGGGTATAGTTCAGTCCCCAGTACCTGTACCCCAGACCTGGTGCTGGAGGCTGAATTCAGGACCTTCTCACTGAGCTACATGTCCAGGGTTTTTTATTTTATTTTGAGACAAGGTCTCACTAAGTTGCCCAGGCTAGGCTTGGTACAAACTTTCTGGGGCTTTTGTTGTTGTTTTGTTTTGCTTTGTTTTTTGTTTGTTTGTTCTTCTGATTTTAGTAAATAAAATGTTCATGTCTTTTAAATCTTCTAATTTTTTCTTTATTCCAATAATTATGATGAAGTTTTTGAAATATTTTTGTTTTGAGTCATCTAGTAGCTGTTGGGTCCAGCATGCATGGTGTTTTATCATGTTTAGGGTTTACTGTATCTCTCTTTCTTTCTCTTTGTTTTTTTGAGATAGGGTCTTGCTGTGCAGTTCAGGCTGGCCTTGAGCTCGTTTTCTAGCCCAATTTGGTTTCAAACTCTCAAAGATCCTCCTGTCTCAGCCTCCTGAGTGCTGGGTTACAAGCATGCTCCACCATACCTGGCTCTTTTTTTAATTTTAAGAAAAAAGATTATAATTTTTGTTTATGTACCCCTTTTGTAATTGAAAGGTACTGTGTAATGGGACTCTCCTGCACCTTGCTTTTGAGGAACTTCCCATTGTTGTTAAGTCCTAGAGAGCATCTCATTGTTTTTCAGTTGCACAGTATTCTACTGTAGGGATCTACCATGTTTACTTAGCCTGATCTTACTGATAGATATGATTGCCAGTCCTTTACTGTTATAAATAAGTAATCATGTAGGTACGTCTGTAGGAAAGATTCCAAAAAAGGAGTTGGTGGATCAAAGGTTGTATATATTTTATTTTTAAAGGTTATATGTGTTTTAGATAGCACCACATTGTCACTGTATAAGTTGTACTAGCCAGCCTTCTCACCAGCAGTGTACAAGCAGATTAGCAACTTCCCACGTCCCTTCCACCTATTTCCCCATGTCTCCTTTGTGGTTAAAATCAGTGTGTGAGGTGTTGGGGTAGGGCACTATAGGATTCCATTAGCACTTGTGGTCTCCAGCCCCACGTAGCATTTGATAACCTCCATAATTTAATGGGGTTGAAGGGTTCATCAGATGCTGGTGACTGGGATAGTCTGGCCCATAGCCCTAGCCTTTCCTGGGGAAGACAGCATCAAACCTTTGGGAATGGACTCCCTGTGAAGAGCTGAAGTTAAATTAAGCTATGCTATGGCTCCCTCAGAGCTGCAGTTCCCAGAGCTATCCTGTCAGTGGGACAGGGTGGATGACAATGGAGAAGGTTGCTGGTTTCATCTGTCCCAAATTCTGATGACCACAATAAAGCCAGAATGGGCAGATCATGCTTGTTGAGTCATGCCTTTCTCTTGTTTTGATTCATTTACTTGAACCTTTCTATCCCAGCAAGTGTTGGGTTTTATTAACTAGCACATATTCTGTCATATAGAAGGAGCCAAATGATATCAGGATTGATACCCTATGGTGCGTCCAGAATGACTATAAGTGGTTCTGGGACCCACTCTGGGATAGGAGGACCTGAAAATCTCTCCAGTCCAGAATCCAGACAGCTCAGTTAATGGGAGGTGGGTCCAGCATCTCCTGCATGGCATCCATCCTGGGACAGGTGAATATGCAAGTGTAGTGGCAGATCTGGAGCAAAAAAGAAATAAATGTTCTGCTAGATTCCCTGAGCCTTTGTTCAGGCCTTTATATACACTTCCTCCTGGGGAAAGGTGCTTAACAGTCCCCTATTTTGTCTGTGAGAGGCCTTCCCTGGGGAAGCTCCCTGGGAAAGTGCCATAATTTATGGTATGGTATTCACTGTATATTGAATGAGGGAAGAAGAAGTGGGAATATTATGTTTCAGTAAAAATATTTGGGTTTCTGCTTGACTCAGAAATCCTTTTTTTTTTTTTTTTTTTTTTCTGATACTTGGGATTGAACTCAGGACCATGTGCTTGCCAGGCAGATGCCTATGCTGCTAAACTATTTCCTCAGTCCTCAACTCAGAAATCTTAGAACAAGATATGTGTAGTAATGATGCATGCCTGTAGCCCCAGCACTCACAAGACTGAAGCAGGGAGTATTTCCCTTTCTAGTACTCCGACACCTCCAGAGTAGCTATCTGCTCTCATGTTCTCTCTCTTTATCTTCCCCCCTTTTCCCCACCCTCAGGTAAGTTATCATTTTTATTTAAAAAAAAAAAAAAAGAGAGAGAGACTGAGGCAGAAGGAAGAAGAGTTTCAGGCCAGCCTGGGCTTCAAGTGAGGCCTTATCTAAAAAGTAAAAATAAAAAACGTGGATCAGGCATTATTCTATTGGGGATCAGATAACCTCTTTCAGAAGCTGAAAGCCAGGGCTGGCCAAATAGCTCAGTGGATTGAAGCACCTGCGCAGGGTCTGTGATTCGATGCTCAGCCTGCTGTGCCGGCCCCACCCCCAGGGCAAGCAAGCTCTCAGAATCTAGAAAGAGCTCCTGGTCGTCACAGACTCGCCCAAGCTCAGGTTCCAATTGAGCCTGGGCGTGGTGGTGAGCACCTGTAATCCCAGCTCTTGGGAGGCTGTAAACAGACAGATCACTATGAGACCGGATCTATTAGTGAGACTTTGAACACACTGAGACCCTTCCCTAAAACATAGAAAGAAAGAAAGAAAGAAAGAAAGAAAGAAAGAAAGAAAGAAAGAAAGAAAGAAAGAAAGAAAACAGAAGCTGAAAGCCAAGGAATGCCTCCTCCAAAAGGAGGGGAAAAAGGAAAAGAAATCTTGCCGGGCATGGTGGCGAAAGCCTGTAATCCCAGCACTTGGAAGGCTGAGGCAGGAAGATCAAGACCAGCCTGGGCTACAAAAGTGAGTTCAAGGCCAGCCTGAACTGCATAGTGAGACCCTGTCTCAAAAAGACAATAAAAAAGAAAAGAAAGAAATCTTACCTAAGCATTCTAGACTATTCCAAAAATTTTCATGCAAATCACACACAATTTTAGGATACTGTAATTTAGAGCCCAAGAAGCCCATCTACAAACCCCTAAGATACTAATTCTGCTATCACTGTCACTATTATTATTTTGCCTACTCACTGAGCATGGCAACATTTTTCATTGCATTTACTGATTCTCATGGGAGACTGCTGTGGAAACAGGGTAGAACAACTTTGATTTCAACTATCACTGGCTAAACAGAACATGGAACTAGGTCAAAAGCACCTGGCCTAAAGGATCATTTACTTAGAAAGTTAAGAGTGAGGAGGATTTCTCTTCCCCCAGATACAGCCTGGCACCTTGCCCAGTGTTTCACAGAAAGCACTTAGGCCATGTGGAGTAAGCAGGGGCACTGGGTGTGATGTTTGGGTTTCCCTCAGCATTCCCTCCTTGAGCAATGGCTGAGAAACACCTCCACTCTTCAGAGAATCTTGTGCCTATGCTAGGAGGCTTGCTGCCAGGGTTGGTGAGGCCCAGCAGGATGGCTACTCCCCAGCTCCCAGCCTGTTTGCATTTGCAGTCGCCTGGAGAAGGTGGGAAGGCTAATGACTCATTATCCGTGCAATTAGTCACATCACCAAGGCACATGATTCCCTGCAGGACTTGCTGCCACCTGCTGCCACTCTGGCTCTGTTCAGTGTGCCTTCTTTTCCTATCTAGAGAAGGAATGGAGCCACAGGAAATCATTTACAGCCTTCCCTTGGGCATGAGCCTATAGCTACTGTAGCCTCAGAACCAAGTCATATCTCTCCATCCTAGGGCCACGCAAGACTTCTAGGGACCAGAGGGTCTGACCATGGGGAGAAAAATGAAGATAACCTAAGCCAAGATGTCCCTATATACCTCATACATGAGTGATCCCTGCAGATACAGCTGTCTCCATAAATATGTGCATAGATGTATGTTACCTTAGGTTGAAGGAAAGGATGTGCCTTGTTTTTCTCCTCTAGGAATCTCCTAGCTAGCTGGCTGTGGCCCCATGACAATGGTGGTGAACCCATGGCATGCATGCTCAGCAGGCTGTTGGTTTCATTGAAAGCTCTAAAGTTCCTAGGGATTCTTTTTTTTTTTGAGACAGTATCTTACTGTGCAGTCTAGGCTGGTCTTGAGCTTACCCACTGACTTTTTGCCGTAGCCTCCTTAGTACTGAGATTCCAGGCGTGTGCCACTGCGCCTGGTCTCTCCCTTCTTGACTTCAATCCAAGAGAGGGCTAAACAAAACTCCTTTATAGGGCCAAGGAGATAGCTCAGTGGAAAAGCACTTATCTGGCAAGTGCAAAGTCCTGAGTTCAATCCCTGGTTCAAAAGGGGGAAAAAAAAGTCCTTTATAGGACTTCAGTGACTGCCTGTCAGTTGCTCTGGATTGAAAGTCTATTTTAGTGTTGATTCTATGAGACCAAATTTCAAGTCCTAATAGTGCCAGTAAATTAAACTTGGCTTTTTTTTTTTTTTTTTTTTTTTGAGACAAGGTCTCACTGTGCAATCAGGGTGGCCTTAAACTCACTTTGTAGCTCATGTTGGCCTCATACTTGCAGTGATCCTCCAGCCTCAACCTCCTGAGTGCTGGGATTACAGATGTGTGCCACCATGCCCATTTCTAGAACAGCAGAATGTCAACTCTCCTCTTGGGCAGCCTGTGATCTTCTCTGTGGTACATGCAGTCCTCCACACCAGTCTTATAGATTGACTGGCAGTGGCTGAACAGACAGGGTGAAGAGTCAAGAAGTGACATGGATCTGGTGCCTCTTTAGAGCCAGACCCTGTGCAGAGTGCTTCACACTTTCTACCTATGTGACTTATGCAGTCCTAAGAAATCTTCCTCATTTTGCAGATGCTAATCATTAAGTCACTTATCCAGGTTTTCCTTGGGCAGCAAGCGGCCTCATCAAGCTGAGTTTGGTGTCTAGCTTCCTGTCTCAAGCATAGCTCACTCAGTCTGACCTAAGTAATGGCCAACCCCATTCCCCCATACACATGCTAGTGGTCTTTGTTTCTTTTCTTTTCTTTTTTTTTAGTTGGTACAGGGTCTCACCATGAAGCTCGGACCTATAGCGATCTTCTTGTTTTCAGCCTTCCCAGCGCTGTCATTACAGGCATCCGCCACCACACCTGGTCTTGGCTCAGCTCACCCAGGGACCAGGCTGGCACGGCATGTAGTGCTGGGGATCAAACCCCCATCCCTGCGCTTGCCTAAGCAGGCACTTAGTCCACTGAGGTATCTCGCCAGCCCTCATGCTAGTAGTTTTAGAATCTGCATATACCCAGAGCAACAACACCCTACCAAACCCTTTTTTCTGTCCTGTGGAATAGAAGGAGTCTCTTCTCAGTAAGTAGAATCTGGATGGAGACACTTAAGTCCAACCCCTAAAAATATGAATGAATGAAGGAAAGCCCTCCCTGTAAGGAAAAGAGAAATCTCTCATTTTTAGCTCCTATATTCATCAATAATCCAGACATTGGTGTCAGGACTGATCTGTGCAGTGGCTTCATCAATATTTCAGCTCCTCTGGAGCCCTGTTCCTTAGCAACCATATCACCATGCTCTCCAGGAAGCTGGGCTATATGCTCTGTGCCTGTCTGTCCTGCAGGTTCTGTCCCTGCTTGCCTTTGTGGTCAGATATAGCCATTCATGCCAACCCCAGCCCTCAGCTTTGGTCCTAGAAGCCTTATAGGGGTGATGCTGCAAATAAGAGGTGAAAGAAGGTGCATGGCTTGTCACCAAGGCCACCATGGGCAGAGCAAAGGGATAGAGAGGTTTGAGAGGAGGTCGGAGCGTATCTCTTGAGACTATCACTACTTCCAGCATAGGTCGTGGTTTGCCCTTACCCAGGCCTTGACATAGGCATGGGAAAGAGGAGGTTCTGTCTCTTCTATAAGCTCAGGTGCTATTTTTCTTTGTGGCCCAGGTGCAGTAGAAGCTTGCCTCCTGCATCAGCTGAAACGCCGTGCTGCTGGCTTCCTACGCAGTGACAAAATGGCAGCCCTGTTCACCAAGGTGGGGAAGACATGCCCTGTGGCTGGGGAGATTTGCCACAAAGTGCAAGAGCTTCAGCAGCAAGTAGAGGGCAGGTGAGCTCTGGACCTATACCTGCCAACCCTCCCTTCTGCTCTTTCCCTTGGCATTTGTTACTTTCTAGGACAACCTGCTTGAGGGTTGGCTCTGTGGCCCATGTCTTACAGGACCTTTTGAGTGAGGGACCAACCTCAGAATGGGAGTTGGCCCCTTGTGGACCCAAGGTCCTATTCTCTGATTCCCAATGGCAGCCTAGGGAGTCTCTGAATTCCCATTGTATGGCCCTGGTCCCTATTCCCAGTGCCATTATCAGAGTTTACCCCTGAACACTTGCACAACGAAACCCTCCCCCGCTTTGCAGGAAATCCTCAGGAGGCAGCCAGGAGGCCCTGCGGAGACAGGGCTCAGCCAGCGGGAAGGCCCCGGCCCTCAGCCCACAGGCCTTGAAACATATATGGGTACGCACAGCACTCATCGAGAAAGTTCTGGACAGGGTTGTACAGTACCTGGCGGAAAATTGCAGGTGACTGCCCCATCCCCCAACCAGCCCTTCTTCAAATCACCTTCTAGACAGGCCTTCAGCCCCACTCTGTACTTGCTTGGCTATTCCTAAGAGTGTAGGCATGCCTTCATCTTCCCTCTTAGCACCCTGAAAACATAGACCACACCATGCACCTAATTTTGAAGCTCTATCCTATGGACTCTTCCTTTTATGTGACTAACAAGAATATGGTCTGTGTTGGAACGTCCTTTCCTGATGAGCTTGACTGCCCTGGACTCAGTTCATGAGCCCTGTCAATCATTTTATCTGTCTCCTGGCAGCAAGTTCTACGAGAAGGAAGCATTACTGGCAGACCCTGTGTTTGGGCCAATCCTGGCCTCTCTTCTAGGTGAGCCTGAGAGATTAGAGGCCTGTGTAGGGCCAGTAGGGTGAGGGGCAAATGGTAAAGGAGCTCTCTCTAAGCTAACCATCCCTATTGTCACAGTGGGACCCTGTGCCTTGGAATACACGAAGCTCAAGACAGCTGATCACTACTGGACTGACCCTTCTGCTGATGAACTGGTCCAGAGGCACCGTATCAGGGGTCCCCCCAGTCGTCAGGACTCCCCTGCAAAGCGCCCAGCCCTGGGGGTGGGTATCCTTTTTCCTATCCTGTGTGCTCATTCATCCAAGTGACACTCATGAGCCTATAGGGAGGAGAAACTGACCCCAAGATGGTGGCTACCACAGAAGAGCCTCCTCCCCATACCAGCACTTGTAGAAATGCCAAGAGCTCTTTCTGGTTTGTGGCCAAAATCAAAACAAGCAGAAAAGGTCCTGGGGTCAGAGAGAGTCACCATGGAAACCTGCACATTCTCAAGTCCAGGGGCCAGGTTACCAAGACTGGAACTGAGCCATAGCTTTTCTAGCAGATCCGGAAGCGGCATTCTAGTGGCAGTGCATCAGAGGACAGGCTGGCAGCCTGCGCCCGCGAGTATGTGGAATCTCTGCATCAGAACTCCAGGACGAGGCTACTCTATGGCAAGAACAACGTGCTGGTACAGCCGGTAGGAAAACTTAGTGCCACCATTGGCTCACTTCAGTCTCCCTTTTCCAAACTGGACACTCTAGCCACAGCTGTTTCTTTCCTAAAACCTCTGGCCAAAGAGAGGTGAAAACACACACTGTTTTCCTATGACTCATGCCTTTTCTAGAGTTGGCAAGAGCTAGGGATGGCATCTGTCCTGGCAAACTGGAAACCAGGCCGTCCAGAGTTAGGAATGACAGCCAACTGGCAGGGTCATTGCCCAATGTGGGGCTGGCTGGCCCAGAACACACCTGGCATCTTGGAAGCTGACAGGGCAGAGCCAGTGGCACCAGGCCAACCAGGAAGATCTGCTATGTGGCTCCTGTTCTCCCTTGCTTCTGCTCAGCCTCCAGTCCAGCTCCCACCTGGCTCATCTCCCAACCCATCATTGTCTCTGTCTTCTGGTGTTTCTCCTCCTTATAGAAGGAAGACATGGAGGCTGTCCCTGGCTACCTCTCCCTGCACCAGTCTGCAGAGAACCTCACTCTGAAGTGGACCCCCAACCAACTCATGAACGGGACTCTGGGGAATTCCGAGCTAGAAAAGAGGTGGGGTCCTTGGCGTTTCTCCAGGGGACCAGGAAGGGAGTGGGGCCTTGCTCCCAGGCAGAGAAAAGGAGAGACTAGGCCTGCTCCAGGAGGCAGCCCTCACTTATTATGCTACTGCCAAGAACTGCAGGGAGAGGCTGCCTGGCGTAATTCCTAAGTGCTCTCGGATTGAGCCAAGCCTGGCTAGGAGAGGTTTGCCTCAGCCAAAATTCCAGGCAGCTGAGACTTAGCTGGCTTTATGCCATAAGGACAGCATGGGACTCAGAGGGACACGATTGGCTGAGGTCACTTCTCAACAATGGTCATCCAGTCTTCAGGATAATTCCTAGGGTTGCGAAAGTCACTTCCAGGTGATGAGAAAGGCAGGCTGACAGGTTTAGAGACACAGTAACACCAATCTGGTTCCTTTTCAGCGTTTACTGGGACTATGCCTTGGTGGTACCCTTCAGTCAGATTGTCTGCATCCACTGCCACCAGCCAAGTAAGTTTGCTTGTCCAAGGCACAGTGGTATGAGGGCAGAGATATGTTTTCTCCCAGTGATGCACTGCAGGGGTCCCACTCCACTTCTTATTTCCCTTCTATTGCCCTGATTTTTGTTTTTACTTTTGCCATGCTGGGGATTGGACTGATGGCCTTGTGCATGCTAGGCATGCACTCTATCTCTGAGCTTCACCCCTGCCCTCCCGCCATCCCTATTAATGCAACTCCTGGGCCACACTCCAACTTGGCTGTCCTTCTATGAAACCTGGAGAGCTGGCCAGTGGGGTCATGGTGATGGACTGGGAGGTCTCAAGGAGGAACCCAGCCTCACTCGCCCACGTTCATTCTCCAGAGAGTGGTGGCACACTTGTGCTGGTGAGCCAGGACGGAATCCAGAGGCCACCACTGCACTTCCCACAGGGAGGACACCTGCTGTCCTTTCTGTCCTGTCTGGAGAATGGGCTGCTGCCTCGAGGACAGCTCGAGCCCCCGCTGTGGACTCAGCAAGGGAAGGTACCTCAGCATGGGAAGAGGCTCCGGGTACAGGGCTGTGTTGGGTGGTTCACCAGCCTCCTCCTTTCTTTTCCCCACACAGAGTTCTTAGGAGCAGCCTTGGGTGGGACCCTGGGTGGGATTTTGCCCTGGACAGCCTGACCGTCCCCTCCCTCTACAGGGCAAGGTGTTCCCCAAGCTACGGAAACGCAGCAGCATGCGGTCTGTGGATGTGGAGGAGCTGGGCATGGGGCGGGCCACAGACTACGTGTTCCGGATCATCTACCCTGGACACAAGCATGAGCACAGTGAGTGTTATGAACTTCCTCCATGCAGGAGAAGAGAGTTTCTCAGGGCTCTGAGCACTGTACCACACAAGAAGAGTAGCAGGCAGGGTCCACTGATCAGGCCAGATTAAAAAAAAAGGTTCATCACTTTTTCTTCAGGTCATTCCTTTGAAAGTTTGCCTCTTTTCTGCCTAGTTGTCTTCCCCACTTCTTCATCATCAGATTCTTTGCTCAGCAGATCCAAGCATCACTGTACAAGATTCTCCTCATCATCTTCTCATGCTTTATCCCAGAAAAAAAAAAGAAGAAGAAAAAGGAAAGAGAGACTAGGACTAGAAGATGAAGGACTTTTCCATCTCTTTTTAGCCTGCCACCCAGCCTCTACAAAGTGGCCTGCACGTGGGATCTCTGCTTCTTTTTGGGTAGTGCAAATTGTTCACTGACTCCCTGAGAGCTAGAGCCAACTTCTCATGAGGAGTTCTGAGAAGTAGGGGTTGCATCTGAAGAGGGTGACTTGGAGGTTGGACATTAAGGGCTGGCAGCCCACAGTGGACAGCCCTTCATGGGTTGTGCGTTCCCCTGGATACACACTCCAGGCCTGCGAAGTCTATCCCTAATTATACACCAATAGCAAAAGTGTCTTTCTGGTCAAACCCAGAGGCTTCTCTGGGTCAGACTCAGACTCACATTTCTTATGGAAAAGGTCAGCGAATTTGCCAGCTCAGAGTGCTTACTGCCAACCAGACCACCTGCTCCCTAAACTTCTTAACTGGTGCCAAAATGTTGTCAATGTGTCCTCTCTGTATTAGAAGGCAGATGACCCAGACTGCACATGTGGCCATACCACAGATGGCCCCAAAAGGATTAGAAGGCATAAGCTGGGGAATTCCCTTTTCCTCCCAGATGTGCCTGGCAAGGAGACAACTTTTGCTGGAATGTGTTTGCAAGCCCCTTATAAGACCAGTGTTCTAACCCCTGAACTATAGGGCCACAAACCCTGTATTTAATCCCAGGCTGCTGCATGGTTTAGAGTCTTTATCCTGTTTCATCTCTTCAGTCAGTGGCATTTCCTCATTCTGATCACTTCACTTTTAGGACTCTTTCCATAGAGGGCAAGCCAGGGAGGGCACCAAGAGCTGGAACTCACTCTGTTGTCTCAAGAGCAGCTGTGTGAAAACCCTTAGAGGAGCAGAAGGCTGAATTTAGAGTCAGAAAAAGGGATTTGGGGGAATCTTAAGATTCATTCCAGTCTGAATGTAGGAGCAGAAGAATGATCAGGAGTTACCTGCCTACATTTATGTGTGCCTAGCTTCAGCCAGCATTTGCTGAGTTGTGGAGTTGCCAGCCCGTCCCAAATAGGCCTTGTGTTTCATACCTTTCTCCTTGGTTCTTGTTCTTCTCTTCTTCCTAGAGAGGATCCCTCCAGAGAGTGGGGCTCTGTAGCTGCCTCCCAGCCCCTTACCTTCTTTTATACTCTTCCAAGTAATCATCAGGAGGGCTCTCAGATCCCTGCTTCCCCTTTTCTGTGCCTTGCAGGTTCAAGGTGATCCCAGCCTCTGCACCAGTCACCTTAAGGAGGAAGTTGGTTCCTTCTGCTCAGGCACTAGGGTCCTCATGCCTCTGCCTCTCTCGCTATTCTTTTTGAGCAGTCACTATTAACTACCACCACCTAGCGGCCAGCCGCGCGGCCTCGGTGGACGATGATGAGGAAGAGGAGGATAAACTACACGCGATGCTCTCAATGATCTGCTCGCGGAACCTCACAGCTCCCAATCTGATGAAAGGTTTTTATCCCTCCCCCTTCCTGATCTACTTCATCCTCCACCCCAACCCCCTGGGCCCACCTGCCACCCACCACAGGGGCTCAAACAGCAGTGTTGGCATTAAGGGACTCGTACACAGGGAGGTTTCTTCTGTCAAGAGCCAGATTAAAGAGGTAGAAGGAGGCCAAACAGGAGCTTACAAGAGGGGAGAGTACAGAGTGAGTGGCTCTGGCTGTGAGGAGGGGGCTTCATACTGAAAGCAAAAAAGAGTTATAGAGAAATGGGGTGACTGATTACCTCTTGGAGGCTCTGAAGGGCTCCCTGAGCCCTCTCTAGTTTTGAGCTCAGTGTTGGCAAATGACAGGTATGATCTTGTTTTTTCTTCTGTTGATTGCAAAGGCCAGCCTCAGCTCTGGGTGCCTTTTGTTTTGAGTGAGGGGGAGGGAGATTGAGACAGGGTGTTACCGTGTGGTGCAGGCTGGTCTTAAACTCACAGCAATCCTCTTGCCTCAGGCTCCTAAGTGCTGGGGTTACAGGCGTGCACCACTATACCCGGCAGCCCTATACTAGGCTCTTCCTTTTTTTCATATGTAGAGGCTGGAAGGGTCAAGTGAGAGATCGGAGCACCACTGGAGAGACTGCAGGGTTCAGTGTTCCTAATAGGCCTGAAGGATCTAGCAGATGTAACTGTTGCTCTAGTGTGAAATCTAGAAATAACTGCAGCAGAGTGGGGCGGGGGGCACAAGCTCAGGGCATGGCACCATAAATTCCTGCCCCACATGTGTTTCTTGTTCTCTGTATGGCTTTGAGCAAGTATCTTACTGTCCCAAAGCTCAGTTTCTCCATCCATGCCAGATGCTGCTTCACAGCTGTCAGACAGGTGTGTTTCTACCCTCTTAAACCTGATTCCATGATTACAGAGATGTCTTCATTGGCAATGACACAGTGAAGTGCCCACAACCCCTTGCTATTGTTATGCTCACCTCCATCTTCCTTAGCACAGAGCTAAACAGGTGAAAAGTGAACCCCACTCTTTGGGGAGCTGCCATCCTGGTACCCTATGAAGGCCAGATTGGGGCAGTTGAGGAAAAGTAGGTCAGGAGAGATAAGGCCAGCTCCATGAAGTTTAGGGAACTTCTCTATCCTTACCCATTTCTGAGGAAAATTGCTTTTCCCCCTTTTCCTGTCCCTACAGAGGGGCCTAAGAATACAGCACTTCCCTTATTGTTCCACAGAATTCTGTCAAGGAGCTTAGTTCATTATTGTTTTTTTTCTTTCTTGTTTTGTGATACCAGTAATTAAACTTAACACCTTGCACTTGGCAGGTCTTAGACCTGCCCTCCTTCCCTTACAGCCCTCTGACAGAAGTCTGTAGGTCAGGCCTAGGCAAGACATACTGCGTCTCATGTTTACTGCCTGCACGTGTGCCTGCCATCTGGTTCCTTGCAAACTTAGACTTGGGTCTGCTGCTCATTTATGGGTTGACTTTGAGTGGTATGATTGAGTTCTAAAAAGGGAGCCAAGAACTCCTTTTTGCGCTTTGAACTGGCAGCCAGGCTAGAGAGTAGAGGGCTCCATAGAGCCCTTGTCTTGGCAGACTTGGCAACAGGAAGCCCATCTGACTAGTCTTAGGGCTGAGGATTACAGAAACAGAGAATTCTGGGCCCGCGGAGATCAGAGGCCTCAAGATTAATCTGGCATCCTCTTGGAACCTGGAATTGACCGACTTACTCCCGAGCCCTTGGACCCCTAATACTTAGAAAAGAGGAGGAGGCATGATAAGAGAGCCTGCAGGTCCCTGGGGAGATACGGGGCTGGGGCCCCCCATGTGCACTCCAGTCCATAATGACAACACTGTTGAGTCCATTCTGCTAGCTGTTGCTTTTCAAGCCTGCAACATGCTTGACTTGTGCATGTCACTCAAGTGGCGGGTGTCCAGATTTCCCCCTCCCCTCTTCTCCCTCCTTTTCCAGCTGCCTCCCCCAGAGAGCAGAGATGCTGTTCACACTAATTCTGCTCCAGGCCAGGCGCCTTTCACTGAGTCTTAGGGGCTGTGGGGTTCGCCCACCCTAATCATTTCCTTCATACTTTCCTCATGCTCAGAGGAGAGAGTCAGAGTCAAAGCTGACCCTTTAGATCCCTCCCCTCCAGCCTGCTACCCCTCACCCAGTCACTCCAGAGCTCCAGCTGTCACACTGGGTTAATTCAGAGGCACAGTGTCACTGATGGCTGGTTCAGCTCCTTCCTGGAGAATTAAGGTGAAGAGCATTGACCCAGGCTTGGTTGGGCCCTGCTTTCTGGGCATGAGCTTTTTTCCCTTTGTTCATTCCCACCCTCTGCATCTGCCACTGTTCTTGCCTGTCTGCCTGCTCTCCGCTGCCCACCTGGCTGAGTCAGCTCCTTCCTTGGCTCTTTCCAGGACTGGCTGCTTTCCTGCCTGCTGCAGGGGCATGAGCTGAAGTCCTGTCCTATCCCACTTATCCCCTGCACTTATCCCCTCCCTCTCTTCCTAAAATCTCAGGCATGGCTTGCAACCCCTCACTCCCAGAGCCAAAACCCACCCCCCCCACCAAGTATATTCCCTTAATTTGCCTCCTGGTGGAGCTGAAGGGCCAGATAGTTACACAAATCCCAAATGTGGGTCTGGGGGGGGGGTCAAGGCAGAGCAGCCCTTGAGGGGATCAGAAGGGAATCGGCTCCATCCGCCCCTCTAAGACACACTAGGAGCTGGAGTTTGACTTCTATAAAAAAGCAGTGCTAGACCTGCTCCAGACCATAATAACCACGTTCCAGGCGAGCCAGTTAGATTCACCTAGAAAACTAGTTCTGCAGGGAAAAAAGTGTCCTCAGGACACAAGCTCTATTCTCATTCTTCTTTGTTCTTCTTTGCTCTCTCCCTCTCCCTTGTAGCATTCTTAGTCCTTTCATTTCCTACACCCACACTGCTATGTCTCTGTGGCTCCCTGGACCCCTAGCATTATCCCCCAAGGAGTATCCTGTCTCACTTTGGTCATGGAAACTCTCAGGGAGCTTGAGTTCTGACCCACACCAGCGCAGCTGGCTGTGAAGGCTGCTCTGTCTGCAGTGGCGTAGACTGTCTTACAGAGCTGCGTATTCATCTGTGACTGTCATGTGGAATGGTAGGCTTGTGTGCCTAGTCACTGTACCCACAATCCCTGGCAGCCTAGGGAATTTGACCCTCCTTGCAGCTCCACATGGTGGTGTGAGAAGCCACCATGCCAAGTGCAGTCACATGAGGCTACAGGATGTCTGACCTCTGCAGGGAGCACTGTTCCTACCTAACCACTGGCCACCAGATCTAGAACCCCTCAGAAAAATAAGGACTGTGAGCCAAGTGGCTCAGGGACCCCTTGGGGCTTTGGTCTGTGGAGACTTTTCCTGGAGGAGGAGGAATATCACAGTTTTGAGGGTTCCAAGCACCCTCATGAGCATCTCAGAGTTTGCCCAAGAAAACTAAGCTGAGCCTTTACAGGCTGGATTAATAGCAGTTCCAAGAGCTCAGTCTTTTGGTGTTCCTTCTTTTCTCCCCTTACTCTAGAAAAGCAGGTGTTTCCTGGTAGTAAGATGGAGGTAGGTAGACACAGTCACTCATTCAGTCCAAGTATGGTACTACATGTAGAAAAGCCCTCCTGAGGCTTTGTGGAGGCTGGGAAATATTTCCATCTCTGGGATCTGGCTCAGGCAAGCACTATCCCTGTGGTTGTGGTTTTCCATCAGTGTGGGATTTCATGCTGCAGCTCTGGGCACAGAGGTGGGCATGCCTTGGGGTGCGTGGGGGAGGAGGCCTGCCATGTGCTGACCAGAGCCCCTTCCTGCCCTCAGATACTGGTGACATGATCGAGATGCAGGGCTTTGGGCCTGGCCTGGCAGCCTGGCACCTGGAGCCCCTGTGCAGCCAGGGCACTTCCTGCCTCGCCTGCTCCTCCCGCAGTTCCCCATATGCAACCCCCAGCCAGTGTAGCTGCATCCCTGACAGGTGAGTGGATGGGGCCCAGAATACTAGCTTCTTATTCTTATATCCATCTATGTGTTCGTCCCTCTGTCCTTACAAACAGTATCAGTTGCATGACTGCTTATCATCTGGAGTTGGCCAGAACTGAGTGTGTATTTCACTTGTGATACTCATGTGACTTTGGCAGTTCCTTAGTCTCTAGGAGCCTCTGTGTTTCTGAACCTCAGTTTCATTACCTGTAAAATAGAATAATACTCCCACTCCGTAAGACACTTATGAGGACTGTGTGAAAACCTAGACTTGTGCCTGCACGTAATGCACACGCCCTTCTAGGGTAGAAATAGATGGTGCTATCAGGCTGCACCTTTGAGGCCACTCAGCACCTATCAAGGCACTTGCCATGTGAAAGGACCACATGAACAGCCTCTGTATAGGCTGTTTTGCCAGGTGCCCTCACCTGTCACATTTTTTTAACCTGTCACTCTTGACGACCCTGAGAAGTTCTTCATTTTCACATGAGGAATCAAGATTCATGCAAACTTTGATGCCCAGGCTCCCTCCTTGGATAGCTGGGGCTGAGGGCAGCAGTTGTGAGGGTAGATACCAGGGATGGGGAGCCTGTGACATCCTGCCAGGATGTTAGTCCTTCTTCCCACCATGATCCTTAAGTCCCAGCCCTCTGAAACACCTTGTTTCCACAGGTTACCCCTCAGGCTGCTATGTGAGAGCATGAAGAGGCAGATTGTGTCCCGGGCCTTCTATGGCTGTGAGTGTGCACTGAGGTGGGGCTGTGAGGCCTGGGGCTAGCGAGCACCTCTGTGATAGCTTCCTGGTTGCCCACTGCAGGGCTGGCCCACTGCCGCCACCTGTCCACAGTGCGGACCCATCTGTCAGCATTGGTGCATCACAACATTATCCCACCCGACCGGCCCCCAGGGGCTTCAAGAGGCCTCACCAAGGATGTGTGGAGCAAGTATCAGAAGGACAAAAAGGTGCAACTCTGTGGTCCAGAAACAGGCCAAGTCATGGGCTTGGGTGGGCAGGCGTTATGTATAGCTGCATGCCCAGGCAAGCAGTGGGAGCAACTTCTATAGCTTCAATGGCATTTGTGGTAAAATACAATAGAGGATGGGGTTGACAGGCCAGGACGGAGGACCATGGAGTGACCCGTGAGACAGTAGATATGACCAAAGGTCTGTAGGTGTACATGGGAAAGGCCAGGCTGGGAATACATTCTGCCTCTGTATTGCTCTGTGACTATGAGCAGATCTTTGCCCCTTTCTGGGCTCTATTTCCTGTCCCATAAGTGCCATAGTGTCAGCTATACCCTAGGGCACACAAGAATGAAGCTATACCTAAACAAGGTTTTCCATGGCGTGGGCTGTCTGAGCCACAGTGACCATGGAACCTGGTCTTTCCCTCTGGGCCCTCCAGAACTACAAGGAGTTGGAGCTGCTGAGGCAGGTTTACTATGGAGGTGTAGAACATGAGATCCGCAAGGACGTCTGGCCCTTTCTGCTTGGCCACTACAAGTTTGGCATGAATAAGAAGGAAATGGAGCAGGTAAGGGAGCCTATTCCAATGGGAGATGGGGAATTGGGCCATGAGACTTCAGGGAGGGGCGCGTCAGAAGCCTCAGCCCCTTTCTGGCTGGAAAGAAATGTGACAGAGGAAGATGGTAACTGAGTCTGTGTGGTCCTTATCTGAGGCCCCTACTCTAGTCTGTAGCTGTCCCAGCCCCTGAGGAGGAGACCCTGGTGTACCCTTCCCCCATGGTCATGGTGTGGTCTGAGCACAGGTGGATGCAACGGTGGCAGCAAGGTACCAGCAAGTGTTGGCAGAGTGGAAGGCCTGTGAGGTGGTGGTGAGGCAGCGGGAACGGGAGGCTCACCCAGACACGCTCACCAAGTTCTCCTCAGGCAGCAGCATTGACAGCCATGTGCAACGCCTCATCCACCGAGATTCCACCATCAGCAATGATGTGAGCCAGCTGGCTGGAGGGGTGGGGAACCTGGGATGGGGCCCAGAAGCCTTTGACACCCAGGAGTCCTGAGCATCAGCCCAACCACTAATATTGACTGGCACGAGAGCCCTGGGAGGAAAGCTTAATGTGTTTGTGTGTCATTTTTTCAGCTGAGAAATGGCTAAGTGCTGTCCTGCTGCCCACATCCCTGGGAGCTGTAGGAGCCAGATGATATAGCTCTGATAGTTCTCTGTGTTCAGTTTCACCAGACTAATGGGGAAAGATGGGTGTATTGGGATTTAGTTCTCTCCATGTAGAGAGAACTCAAGGCTATCAGCAGGCACCCCTGGGTTCAATCCTGGATCCACTACTGATGAAAAGAGTATCTCTGGATAAGAATTTCCCATTCTGGGCTGTGTTCTCTTATCTGCTCTCATGCCTCTGAATTCAGAGGCTGCATAAAGAATTCTTGTGCAGAGGACAGAAACATTTAGAGCAACCATGCTGGTGTGCACCAGCAAGGCCCTCCTACCCCTGTGACATTTCCTGTCTCATTGGAGAAGTGACTTCAAAGCTAGTTCCAAGGATCAGTGGGTAGATTTTCCTGGCATCACCTCTGCCCATAGAATGGAACACCTCCTCCCTTTTTAAGGCACTAGGGATTAAACTCAGGGCCTTCATACTAAACTATATCTACCCCCCCCTTTTTTTTTAAATTTTGAAAAGGTCTCATTAAGGTGCTAAGTTGCCAAAGTTGGGCTCCTTCTGATCCTCCTTTTGCTCCTTCTGCCTCATCCTTTCCCAGAATGCTAGGCTTACAGTGTGTACCTCTATTCTGAGGCTCTTGATTTTATTCTTACCCAGCACTTCAGGTTTCTTGCCCAGAGTGAAAAATCATTTAGAGCATCACTTTTCCTCCATAGACCAGTTAGGAAAAATAATAATAATAATAATTGCAATATGTGCCTTATTTTCCCCTTGACTTGTCCATAGCAATGGACTTATTCCACTCAGTAGAATGTTTCCTTTTACTTCTAACCTCTTTGCAGTTTGTATGGAGGGTACTATAACCAAGTATTTTGGCTCTACAAGTTTCTTGTTTTGTCCTGCTGAGCACTCAGTATCAAGAATATGAAACACTTTGCTCTTCCAAAGCCTCCAGCCGATTCCCTATCCCAACAGTGGCCCAGCAGCCATATCAAGACATGAGCGCAGTTTTCCTGGGCTCTTTGTGTAAGGCTGTGTAGAATGACACTTAGTTCAAACTGACCATGGGTGTGAGAGCTTTGGCTCCTTTTTCCATACAACAGCTACAGGAAGCCCTGCAGTACCTCACATGACCCAGGACTGGATAGGGCTGGAGATGTTTCTCCCTTTACCCAAAGCCTTATCTCTTCCACTTGTTTAGCTGGGTCTGATGCCAGCTTGGTAGCCTGTGCTGACTGCCATGGGTGGGAGTAGGGGTGTGAAGAGAATTCTCTATCCCAGCTCCATTCCAACTCAGGGAGGAGGCAGGGGCTTTAGGGAAGTCCTGGAGTACAGCTAAGAGCTGCCATCTGTTCACTCCCAGGTATTTATCTCTGTGGATGATCTGGAGACCCCAGGGCCCCAGGCCTCTGAAGATGCCAGACCAAAGCCCGAGCAAGAACCAGGAGTTGGAACTCTCAGCACTGCCATGGTGGAACAGCAGCAGTCAGTGGAGTTTGACTCTCCAGACTCAGGGCTGCCATCCTCTCGAAATTACTCTGTGGCCTCAGGCATACAGTCCAGCCTAGATGAGGGCCAGAGTGTGGGCTTTGAGGAGGATGGCGGTGGAGAGGAAGGCTCCGAAGGGCTGGCTTCTGTAGCCCACACTGTTTCTGAGCCCCAAGATCCCAGCCAGGAGAAGGCTCTACAGGCCAACGAGCTGGAGGCAGCTGGGCAGCTGGCAGCTGTGTGTGCTACAGCCTACACTGTATGTGGATATTCCCCCTATCCCTGTTCCCAGAGGCCCTCCTGACATGATGACATTTGGGGACAGGCTGCAGGGTGGCAGGGTGCTCTCTCATGAAGGAAATACTAGGCTCCTCTTGCAGCATCCCCAGAACACTATTCTTAGAGTACCCTGGGTTCCTTATTTGGATGCCTTTCTTCACTGGGGAAACCACCTCCCATCCCCATTCATGGAGGGCTTGCCTGCCTCACTGCTGAGGGCTATCCACTCTTCCAGATAGAATTACTGGACACTGTGGCCTTAAATCTGCATCGCATAGACAAGGATGTGCAGAGATGTGACCGCAACTACTGGTACTTCACGCCCCCCAATCTTGAGAGGCTCAGAGACATCATGTGCAGGTGCCAGTCCTGGGGATGGGCGGGCTCAAAATAGGCAGGAACCTCCTGTTGCTCTGCGAAAAACTTTATCTAGCAGCTACCCGGCTGTGCACACAGTTATGTGTGGCACCCTGTCAGGTTGACTTTCCCAGTAGCACCCCTCATCCTACCCTACTGCATTCCCAGAAGTGTTTTGGATCCCTACTCCATCCACATTTCTTCAGGAAGCCTTACGTGTTTTTACTCCCCTGCCCCTTTTGCCAAGCTGTGATCACTACTTGTTCCTTTCTCTGAGGCCCTGAGTACCTCGGGGGCAAGGACCATGGTAATAACCCACTGTCTCTCAGTGTGGAATGCGTAGTAAATGTTTCAGTGTCCTGGAAAGAATCACTTTATGTACCAGGCTACTCTAGGGGCCTTCTCTGCAGGGATCCCCTGTGGAGAGGAAAGGATGGTGCACAGCCACAGTGACTGTCCTGGCATTTCAGCTACGTGTGGGAGCATCTGGACATGGGCTATGTGCAAGGCATGTGTGATCTGCTGGCGCCTCTCTTGGTCATCCTCGACAATGGTGAGGGATGGAGAATGGAAGTCCCCTAAATGAAATTGGGTTTGGGTGACAGACTGGAAAAAGAAGAAGATGGCTTGGTCTGGGAGGGGCAATGTAAGCCAGCCCATCTCCTGGCCTCACTCCTGTCTTCCTGTAGATCAGCTGGCGTACAGCTGTTTTAGCCACCTCATGAAAAGGATGAGCCAGAACTTCCCCAATGGGGGCGCCATGGACACCCACTTTGCTAACATGCGATCCCTTATCCAGGTGAGGTCTGCAGCCACATGACTGCTGGGCTGTCCATCAGCCACATGGAGACCAGGCAGTGTTCCAGAAATGTCTTTTATATATATACAACCTTAATATCTTTTCACTTCAAAAATTTGTTGTCCATGTTATAAATCAAAGAGTATGAGTATGCTTTTGAGTGGTAATGCAATACCCAGAAACTTGTACAGTTCCAAAAAGAACAAAGCCCTGAGAGACAGGTGTGGCAGTAGCGTTAGCAATACCCCCCACCCAAGACCTGAACAACAGGGCGCACCCTGACCCCACTAGGAGTGGTGGGTGAAGGTGACAGAGAGGCAGCATCAGGTTGGTTTTCCTTTTCCCACATAAGATCCTGGACTCAGAGTTGTTTGAACTGATGCATCAGAATGGAGACTACACCCACTTCTATTTCTGTTACCGCTGGTTCCTGCTGGATTTTAAGAGAGGTAAGAAGTATGTTAGTTCATGAGGCTGGGTTGGGGCAGTGGGATATCCCTCTTCTCTCAACTGCATGTAACAATGCACTGGCAGCTCTGAAAAACTTCCAGTACCGTTCCCTATACAGCCCCAGACTGGGGTCATAGGTTCCTTTTAGGATACTTTGTGGAGTATTGTGTTTTGTCTGATTTCATTTTGTTGAAGTTTCTAGGAGTTGAACCTAGGGGCTTCATAGTAAGCTACATCCCAGTCTATTTTTATTTTGAAACAGTATCACTAAGTTATTAATTAAACTAAGCTCAAACTTGGTGTCTTCCTGCCTCAGCCTCCCAGAGTGCTATTACAGGTGTGGAGCATCATGCCTGGCTCTTTTGCTTTTCTTTCTTTTCTTTTTTTTTTTTTTTTTTTTTTTTTTTTTTTTTTTTTTTTTTTTTTTTTTTTTTTTTGTTGTTGTTGTTGTTGTACTGGGGATCAAACTTGAGTCCTTGCGCTTGTCAGGCAGGCGCTTATGCCACTGAGCTATGTCCTCAGCCCTCCTTTTGATTTTTTACATGGTACTGTGGATAGAGCCTAGGCACTCTGGATGCTAAGCAGGTGCTGCACCCCTGAACTGCACCTGTGGCATGGCGCATGTTCATGAAAGGATGTAAAGTGATTCTGTGGTCCAGCCAGAGTTCATAGTTGCTACCCTAATAGGTGATGGTGGGGAAATATTTTTACTTTTTTGTTGTTTTTTTGAAGGAGAATTTTCTCAAACCAAACTTTCCCTAAGCAACAAAAGTGGAGTTGCCCTGGGGAAGTGAAGCTAATATGAGATCTGCAGGAACCAAAGAGAAATGGGCAGAAATAACCAAAGAGAAGGGCAAGGCCTTCATCTGAAGTACAGAATATCCTTTTTTTTTTTGTCTTTGGTTTTGCATTTTTATTTTGAGATAAGATCGCACTGTGTAGTTCAGGCTGCCCCTAAATATTCCAGGCAGCTCAAGCTGGTTTTGAACTTGCAGTGATTCTCCTGCGTCCAGCCCCCCCCCAGTGCTGGGATTTCAGGCGTGTACTCCTGGCTAGAACATCCATTCTTTTTTTTTTTTTTTTTTTTTGTCGTTTGAGGAGTGGGCGTGGGGCGGG